>JACJUY010002453.1:26817-61089 GCA_014220935.1 Platorchestia sp. MABIK | reverse complement strand
AAAATGGGTATCGGTATCGGCCAAAAAATGGGTATCGGTATCGGCCAAAAAATGGGTATCGGTATCGGCCAAAAAATGGGTATCGGTATCGGCCAAAAAATGGCATTGGTACATCACTGGATGAAATTAGCACTCAACAGCGACCTTGCTAGAGAGACAGCTACACTGAGAAATTAAAATATTTGTGCCGGAAGCGCTGCTTTTTCCTGAATACCATCAGGCCTTTAGGACTATTATTACTGTAATGACCTGAGGAGCCAGGAGAAACATTGAGACACAAAATAACATGTGCTTTATTGCTGGTAAAAATGAACAAAGGAATGTTTTTATGGACATAGATTTGAATGAACATAAATTTTTCGGCTCATGGGCGCCGTGAACAAATGCATTGAGATTCCTCGAGCAAATCGCTAAACCGCCTCATAACACGGCCACGGGGAGATCTGCCTATTTCCTTTTGCGGAAGTCGGCAAACAAAGGAAAAGAACGGCGGAAAACATGAAGTGAGCAACGAGAGAAATTCCGAGCAAGTAAAGCAGTGTAGGAGAACAAAACTTTGACCGAAAGGCTGGTCTGACATAGTGACAACAGTTCAATAATTGAAGTAAACCTGCAGGCAGGCTGAGCAGCAGTCCAGAGATAAAACTAAAACAAGCGTGTGATGCGAGGAAGTCTTGGTCGTGTGACTAACTTGAGATCAAGGCGTAGCATGGTGCTTGCTCTTTGATAATTAAAACATCTTGGAAGTGAACTGCACTGCTACCCCCTCTAATGCGTGCATGCTTACAATTGTGATCAATAACAAATAATTTACTGTGTGTTGTAGATAGCTTTGTTTGCATCATCGTATCAAATTTTCAGCACTTTTGACTTGCTTTTGAAACAAATACTACACATCCAGCACAAGTAGCGTCGGAATTGAACACCAGCCACCCATCACAGCTGCACACAGCTCTAGCCATACAACAAAAGCAACTACTGTTTCTGAAGTACACACGACCCAAGTGTGACAGCAAAGCCACCTTTACAAGTCACACCCAACACCACACCTGCCTTCCTTCCTCCACATACCGTCGCGTGCCCACACTGACCGAGAGAATAAAGTCCAGTAGCAGAGCCGTGATCGTGACCAGAGTCGCTCGCAGCAGAAACAACAAAGGGCACCGATGCGTCACTGAGCAGCTCTCCGTCTGTGGGCTCTGACTTCAGAGGCAGAAGGCTCACATCGTTCCCTGTATGCAAATGGTTTACAAGATAAACATCAAGTTTACTTACTAGATTTTTTCTAGCCAAAGTAATTACATTCAGCCTTTGTGAGACTATTTTGATGATTAATAACAAATGTGCAAGTTTAACTGACAAAAGCTGACGTGGTATCGCTGTCTAGTGCGCTCTCATGAATGATTTAGCCTTGGTCTGGCATCGTGCTACTAGCATAGGTTAAGTAGATACCTCACTGTGGTGGAACGATTAACTTCAATGTCTACAAGAGATTAGATTGCAGTAAAGAAAGAGAAAGAAAAGACAGATACCAAAGAAGGCATGGAAACCATAAAAAGCGAAGTATGCATGAAAGATTAGAAATCATGAAAACCTCTCATCTACAGTAGATGTTGCCAGACAGCATCTTCCCTGCGGGCACCAGCCCTCACGGCACAAGATTGATAAAACAACCAACCTAAACCTATTGCCCATCCATGTTTCCTGAGATGGATCATCAGAAATAAATCCTAATTGAACACTAATTTGTCAGTTTTGTATCACAATTGAATCGTGATAATTCAGACTGAACAAGACACTTTGGAGTTGTTCTGAAGTGCATAGGAAATGTGATCAAACAGGGTCGTTTTTGTGTCCCAGTAATGAGTGTTAAAAAATGTTCTGAAAATACCAATAATTATTTTCGCATTCATTACCACAATAATGAATGAAAATTACATGAAAACACAGTTCCTGGCCTAACAGCTTCTATAAAAAATATCCCCTTGTGACATGATCACAAGTTAAATATAAAAACCATCACCTGCGTGTTGATTTCAGCATTTATCATTTTCATTCAATGAACCAACCATTCAGTAGACAAATAAAGCCAGTAATGGATTTTGAGTCGTGTCACATGTTTAGGAACCTTTTATGTTTCTGTGAAGGACCGAACACTTTGATAACATACATCTCAATCAGAGAAGTGACACACACGCAAGGCGTGATTACCTGGCAAGTACTGAATTAAATACCTTTCAGACTTGCACATTACTACAGCTGTGCAAACATTAGTGACTATATCTAGTACAGTGACGTGGGGCAGCCTTTGTAACCTGCTGTGAGAAAACAAACTTTCTGTAGGGATGCTTTCCCTCCCAAAAGTACAGACCAATAATGTGATAAAGAAAAAAAATTGCTTTGAAATACATTCTACCGAAATAGCTTTGTTTTCACAGATCTAATGATCACAGATGTTCTACTATTCATCCATTCACTTTTACACATTTATGGTGTCTCGTCATCGCATCTTTATTGTGTACTTCTCTCACAAAACGGTACCCTAATTTGCCAGACGTACCTGAGCCACTATTGCACTCAACACTTTCGGTTCGCTCACCACACTTTCTTTCCTTGTTCACTGCGCCCTAAACTCTTCTAAACATCTGACCTGTAAATATTAGCTAAAGACAAGTAAAAAAGAAGAAAATATAACCTAATCGGGAGTAAGACAAATCCTGAAAAACTCACCAGTAAGCAGGCTCTCATGTTCAGCCGCAGCTCTGCTGCTGCCACCAGAATCCCTGCTGTTGCTGCTGCTGTGATCTGCCCGCAACATGGCCGTCACAGCATCTCACACACATGCACATACTCTTATGGAAGTATTCACTCCAGCAACATTCATAGCAAAAACAGGCATGCAAGATTACCATTCGCTAAAACATCAGAATATTAAGAAAAAGGCACCTGTGAATACTAATTTTAAGAACTTTTTTTTAATAACAGAGCTTCAGTTCATCGTCATAATCTTCAATGTAACTTCCATGTTTTTTCTTAATTATCAATTTAAATTCTCTCTGCTTTCAGCTATGCACTCGCAGCTAAAAGACGAGTACTTCATAGAATCAATAATTCTCAAACCTAAGAAAGCGTTGAAAAATTTAGGTTTTTATTCATACTACAGTAAATGTTTTACACAGCTATGCCAGTAGTATATTATAAATATTATCTTCATGCTTGGAATTTCATCTTCCTAATATACAATGACATTGATAATTTAGAAAAAAAAAATAGAATTTTTGAGGAAAATAGTGAAGCTTTCTCTGTGCTGAATTTGAGCACGTCGTCAGCACAGAGTACCATAAGGTAGACAAACTGCCCTTGGTTCATCTTTTGGAGCGTCACATTGAAAAATTTTGAGTAAAAATATAATTCACTACCTTGCCTCCTGCAGCATTTATCCTTGTTTCCTAATCCAATCAGTCAATTTCTTATTCCTTAATTCAACCAGTCACTTCCATATTTCCTCATCTAATCAGTCACTTCCATATTTCCTCATTTAATCAGTCATTTCCATATTTCCTAATTCAACCAGTCACTTCCATATTTCCCAATTCAACCANCACTTTCATTTTCCTAATTCAACCAGTCACTTTCATTTTCCTAATTCAACCAGTCACTTTCATTTTCCTAATTCAGCCAGTCACTTTCATTTTCCTAATTCAGCCAGTCACTTCCATATTTCCTAATTCAATCAGTCACTTCCATATTTCCTAATTCAACCAGTCACTTATATATTTCCTAATTCGACCAGTCACTTGTATATTACCTAATTCGACCAGTCACTTCTATATTTCTTAATTCGACCAGTCACTTCTACATTTTCTAATTCGACCAGTCACTTTCATACTTCCTAATTCAACCAGTCACTTTCATATTTCCTAATTCAACCAGTCACTTTCATATTTCCTAATTCAACCAGTCACTTCCATATTTCCTAATTCAACCAGTCACTTCCATATTTCCTAATTCAACCAGTCACTTCCATACTTCCTAATTCAACCAGTCACTTCCATATTTCCTAATTCAATCAGTCACTTGTATATTTCCTAGTCCAATCAATCAACTCCATAATTCCTAATCCAGTCAACTCCATAATTCCTAATCCAATCAGTCAATTCCATAATTCCTAATCCAATCAGTCAATTTCAAAATTCCTAATCCAATCAGTCAATTCCATAATTCCTAATCCAATCAGTGAATTCCATAATTCCTATTCTAATCAGTCAATTCCTTATTTCCTGAGGAAATTCCTCATTTCCTTAGGAACAACACAAACCCCTGAGTGGCGGTGCCAGCAGACCAGACGACTCACCCTCAGCCAGCATGAGCTTCCTCTTCTTAGGCACGGGGTGTGAGGCCAGGCCTCTGGGGTCCTGGTCACCGCTGGCTGAGCTGTGCTGCTGCTGCTCCTGCTGCTGGTGGTGCTGCTGGTGTTGGGAGTCAAATACTGTCGCTCCAAACCGCATTTTGTTCTGCAACACAGAAATATCATATTACGGTGCTGAAATGCATACTTGTTCCCGTTTTAAATATAGGGGTTTAAAAAAAACTTACTCACCCTAGACTGACAATTACTTGTGTGTGGTTCGTTTTAGTTTTAGGTGCAACTGCACTTTCCTTAACAACAATTGATTTTCTTAAATTCCATGTTCTTCTCTTTGATTCAACTTTTTAGAATTGTATCTATATCAATAAACACCTACATAAAAATTACTAAACAATTACTGGTATCTATGTATGTCAATTTTGGGGGCACCCTGAATGGGGGTTTCCCCACTTTGGCTTTTATCAGGTAGTATTGTTTGACAAAATTCTGAATTTTTCCCGTCATTCAGAATTGATTTTCAGAGAATTGAAAAGATAAGTAAAGTTACAATAAATAAATACAGTTTCAGGTCACGAAATACCAGCTAAGAAAAATTCTGAATATGTAAATTATGTGCATAAATGCACTTCTACAGAAACTCATGAAGCATCTTGAAAAAAAATGCTCACAAGAAAATAAAATCTAAGTTTTTGAACCAAATAATAATTTGCTATTAGGAACGAACTATGTTTCTGAAGTTTCAAGGTTTAAAATGTTCAAAGCATGCTTAAGTATTGGTATGTGATCTGAGTCTGGTATTATATCCCAAAACCCAACATGGTTCTGAACTACTAAATGAGGTGGACATGAATTCTTCAGCAGTTAGGACACTGGAAACATTTAGCTCTATTATTCTTGTACGAAGAGCACTTTGTCTGGTCATACCAACCTACTCTACTGCGAAACAATATGTACTGATTTAGGTGAAGAGAATCAATTTATTACAAAATTTGAAAAAAGAACCAATAACATATACTGTATAAAGAAAACAAGACATTCGAGATTCAGCAAGTGATGCAGTAGCCTTTTCAGAATATCTGAAAGTACTTCCTATAAGCATGGTCCAAATAAGGAATTGATAAATTGGATTAGGAGAAAAGGAGAAATGCTGGAGGCACGGTAGGAGAATTATATTTTTTATCTCAAAATTTCTGAACATGGTACTCCAAAAAAAGATGAACAATAATCATTCTTAAGTAAAATATCATTCAGGTACATCAATTGATCAGGAAGTCGAGTGTTTCCTTTAAAAAATGAAATTACTGAAAAAAAAATTTGCCTAAGCCAGAAAAAATTCATCACACAAGACAAATTTCACATTCATCTTTTGAGTAAACAAACACTGTGAAAAAAGAAGCTTCCAAATTCGATTGCATTCTCTCATACACTCAACATTAGCATGTCTACAGTTAAGATGCTGAAAAAACCAAGGTGCATGAAACTTGCAACAAAATCATACTTTTGCGTCATCAATTTAACTGCACAAATAAATAGATTTAATTTCAAGGAAAGAGTCCATGAGCCATTTAGTTTTTGTATTACATCTTATAATATTTGAGAATTATATGAATACATGCATACCCACGCCAAGTAAATTGAATTCTCAGTGGCATTTTCAACTATAAATCAAAAGAATTCACTACCGGAGGTTCTGCTAGTTGTTCAGGTCTAATAGTGAGGTCCATCAAAGTAGAACTCACATCAGTGATTAAGTAGCTCAAACATATTTCAACATTTTATTGGGAGTAATATTGGTTCAAAGATTTTCAACATAAAACTAAGCAATAAAACACTTTTTGCATCCCTTAGAAGAGCAATTCATTTAGTAAAAGTTTAAGGGTTTTCAGTAGTAAAGTCATTCCTCGTCAGAAGAAATAAAAATATTAACTCAAAATTTAACCACGGAAAAGCTATGGGTTTCACAGGGAGCAAAAATAAGCCTTATTTGAAAAGTAACACCAAAGTCATGGTCATGAGTTGCAGGTATGTCATTATGTGCCAGGACCATCTCCAGAAATGCACATGTTGTAAATGTCATGGGTCAAAAAATTTGTTTCTTTAATTGATGAAGAAAGCTATGGAATCCACTCTCAATTCTAGTAGTAAATTTCAGGCCTGATTCATTGATATTTTACTTTCATTCATGCCACCAACGTCACTATCTCTCCTTGTCTATGATCATATCTTTACCCTCAGTTGGCAATGGAAATCATACTCTGATCATTGCATTGAAGCAATTTCAAAATACCTTGGAAGTAAAAAAAATTTTGAAAGAAGTCAAGTTATGAATATATTTTCATTCGCATGCTAGAGATCGAGTTGCATTTTTAAATTCAGTAAGACATTATCCCATAATTAATTATTTTGAGCAATTAAGTGCTCGTGTAAGTCGATCCTAAAAAAAGGGCCCACACAAATCCAGTTGATGCTTATAACTAATTTATATGAAGTGGTACAGAAGTTATACTGAAATAAGAGCTCATTATCATTGTTATTATTATTATTCTTATATCAAAAGTCTACATTGCACCAATACTAAGTTGAAACATATTCCAGGAGTGGATGCATGCAGCCACAGCATGTAAGTTTCCAGGAGAGGATGCATGCAGAATGTCTCAATATCAAATTGAGATTGTTATTTTCTATTTCAATAGAATTTTCATACCACAATGTGTAAAATTCTTATTCAATATTTTAACTGGATTTTTGCCTGCTGGTTAGGATTGACTTCTACAAATTTTTGTCAATAATCATTGTATGTCTACAGAATTTAAAGATGAAATTTCGAACCTAGCCAGCTAACTAATTTTGAAATTGCTACAATGTTTTGGTCCAAATGCGAATGCTTCTTAGCCAGATGAGTGTTGGGATTTGATCATGCTAGACAGGGATAGATAGGTAACTCATGGTGAATAAAATTATTCAAGATTTAAAATTTCAGTAAATCTAAGAACCAATTCAGAAATTTACTATTAAAATTCAATACAGAAAAAATATTATTTACTAATTAAAGAACTCCAGTTTTTGACTTCCGCCATTTACAACTTGTATGTTTCTAGATCTGGTGCTGGCACATTATGTGATTACCACAGAACTCGAACCTGGTCAAGTTAATTCTCACTTCAGATTTATATTTGCGCTCTATGTAGCCCCTAGCTTTTCCTTGGCCAAATTTGAAGTATTTTCTAATTTTTATCCAATAATAAATTTACAACTACAAACCCATACTTTAGCAAGAGATGTTACTTTGCTAGCAAATGCAATTTTTTGAGGGCTTTGTTGATCATCAAAATCTTTTGATCACTGTTGCTCTCGACTAAACTATTCAAATATATTCAGACAGCCTGCCTGTTCAATGACGCATTTTTTTACATGTCTCAGTTGCAGATTTATTCAAAAAGTTTTAAAGCTTTCGGTCGTTAATTCTATTTTAATTTGAATGGGAAATTCTAAAATTTACCTTGGTGTGGGTTCACCTCTAGCCCAAATATTTTTAAATTTTTCTCAGAAATTAACTGGCTTAAAGACCGTCGAATTCAAACTTTCATCGTAAATATACTGACGACTTAATTTCATTCTTCCATCGCAAGCCCTACGATGCACCTTTGTTCTTTCAACATGTCAACAGTAGATATCTTAATATTTAACATATAAATGAATGAAAAAAAAATACCTTTTTAAAATGTTTGGTAACTCAAAACTGAAATAAATTAAAAATTTTCATCATTTACAAGAAATCCTTTATCTGGCTTGTGCACTAATTTCTAGTTCCGGTCCTTTTATTTTAAAATAAAATTGTGTAAAAAAAAACATCTCAACATGCTTGTATTTGTTCAAAGTGTACTTCATGATGAATGTTCCAGAAATTGTTTTCTTCAAGAATAGTTATTATTCTTGAAAGTATAGTTAACGAATGTTTAGCTAAGAAACAGTTTTATATAAATAGCATTATTTTTTAATCCAATTCATACATCATTTCCGTATAATGAACTATTCTGAAAAAAAATTACGTTCGGGTGCATTGAGACTGCTAAAGCACTGGTAACCGAATCTCATATGTCGTAGCATCCTATTGATAAATTAACTATTGGTTCTTCATTCATCTTCAAAGAAAAGCTGCTTCTGTTCCCCATGTCTTCATTCGTCTATGAATACTTCAGCGCACGTCGAGCATCGGAGTTGGTATTCCCAAACGAGTTTTCCAGACTAGAGCGCCGGAGCAGTGGGGGGTCAGTGTCCGAACTAATGTTCCTTGTCCACCCGATTCAGCAGTTGAACACCCTACAGCCTTGTAATACACTATCCGATTCTTGTTGGTCTGCAATAATGCTTTGACACGCACATCTTAACCCTCCAAACGATCAGCGACGTTCATATTTTTGATTGGTCTTAAGTTTACCTAAATTTAATGTTTTTTTTTCATCTAAAAATAATTTCTCCATTTTCGTTTCTGTGCAAGCTTAATTTTGTTAACTTCGTGTCTTTTAAATTGTTCTTGCCTGATAATGAATGGGCACCCGAAACGTTCTACCTTAGTATATCACCTAACTCATTAACCATTGAATGCCCTTCCCTTTGCCTTGAAACTTGGATAGATTCCTCCTAATTTACTTTATCTTTTCATATTCGAATGTGGTGTTGCGTTCAACACGTGAACTGCGTCAAGCGCTGCTTCTTAGACAAAAGACAAAGCAGAATTACTTCACATCCCAAACGTTACCTGCTGCACGAAGGTAATCATTCACATTGAGGTGAGACCACTTAATGGTGCGAATTGTAGCTCCTACTACACCGAGTCAGAGAGCAAATGAGTCGCTATTTAAGGGTACCCTACACATCAACATCCTACACCTGATGGCACCAATGTTTCCACTCCAACATTAATCTTGGTCTCAGTTTGCTTTGATGGCGACAGATGTCGCAAAACGTAAATCAAGAACAAAGTTTGTTGTTTGACATAGATCTACGACTATTTTCTGTCTATGTCGTAGTATTCTCTTGTATAGTGTAGTTTTAATTTACTCATAGTCGTTTTGTTTCTGTCGCAGAATTCTTTTTTGCTGAAGATGAACTGTTTAGTTCAAAACGTTAAATTTCATTCATTTGGACTTTACTATTTGTATTAATAAAATGACCATACGTACAGCAATTTTCGCCTTACTTTTCATTTTAAATAACAAAGCATTATAAATAGTTCCCACATAGGAAAATGTCACACCATAAAACCATGCGATTGTTTTAACAGACACTTCTACTTCTCACCAATGCAAAAGCACTTCTTAAAAAAATTTTTATTCTCAAATTCTTATTTTATTCAAAGCAAAAGCAAGACATGAGAAGGCAACTAACGAGTCTCACCACATGTTCCTCTAAAGCAGCAGATAGTTCCCCAACAGGAAAATATCACACCACACAACCATGCGATTTTTTCAACAGTCACTTCTACTTCTATTCAAGGCAGAAGCACTTCCTCTGGCATCAAAACATTAGCAGGCAACTAACGAGGCGCTCACCGCATGTTCCTCAAACGCAGCAGGGGCGCCGCCCCCCGCCAGCCCTCTGATCTTGAGGCTCTCAGCCGTCCTGAGGAAGGCGGCCAGCTGGTCCTGAGCGATGTTCACTTCGCCGTTGTACATGAACTCCAGCAGCCGCTCCAGTTCAGCGCAGCCCACGTCCTTTAGGATCACGATCGGGTGCTTGCACGGGTTGGCCTGACATCCGTAGAACTTTGCGTTACCATTTCGAACAGCGAGTTGCTCTTAAGTTAACAAGTTTGTACGGGTTTGCCTGGCATTCATCAAACTTTGCATTATCATTCCTAACAGTGAGATGATTCAAGTTAACAAGTTTCACGCAAGAAAATACCAGTTAATAACAACTGCTTACTGAATGAACGTCTTAGAAAAAATGATTCTCGTCAAAATATATTGCATCTAATAAGTCTCATTTGCTGGTTGTAGGCTCATTCCTACTGAACGTGACAACTCTGCCAATGCATTTCAACGAAAGCAGTAAAATGCATTGAAGGTCAACAGTAAAGTCATCAACCGCTAAATGTCAAGAGCAAAAGCACCAACGCGTAACCTGCCACCGTATGTCCTGTTTATTCAACAGTAATCGTAAGGGAACACAACAGGGTAGAGTAAAGCACATAAAAGCAGGTCTTGCAGATTAGATAGAAGATAAACTGTTTATTTTTGAGCCTCCCCATCTATAAAATTGGCCCATTTAAAGAGGAAGGATGGAAGATTAGATTATTAGTTAGTTTAAGCCTCCCTATCCGCTACAAAGGCGATCCAAAGAGAGGAAGGAGGAAGGCACCATTTAGTATGGAGTTTAGGGAACGTGGAATCTATGCAGAAAGGGCATAGAAACAGTAAGATGAGAAAGAAGTTTATGAAACAAGATCAAAGTTGAAGAAGAAAGTAGTAGGTGTTGAAAAAACAGGACAGCAGTGAACCGAAAAAAGATGGTTCGTAACAGAACAAAAACCTATGTTATTTCAACAAAAAGGATGCCTATCTAACCCTTAGCTCGGGCCCTCACATAGTCTCCCTGGGAGTGCTAATTCCCATAGATACAATAGTTGTATCCCCCTGAGGGGAAGAAGGATGGAAGCACCATTTACAAAAGAATTAATGGAACTGGGAATGTATGCAGAAAGTGTGTCTCCAACTCATTGCATAGAAAGAGCAAGAGTGAGAGTTGATTGATTATTATTAGTTTTAACCTCCCTTCACCACAACAAAGATGTTCAAAGTGAGGAAGGATAAAGGCACCATTTAGTATGGAGTCCAGGAAACGTGGACTCTGTGCACAAGGTGTGTTCCACAAGGGATTCCATGCGCATAGAAACAGATAAGAAGTAAGGTCAGGAAACGCAATAAAATTTGAAACAGAAAGTTAGAGGTGCTGAAAAACAAGACCGCAATAAATCGAAAAAAGATGGTCTTAACAAAACCAAAAACGTTTTGGTTCAACAAAAAGAAGGCCTATCTAACCCTTAGCTCAGGACCTTGCATTTTCCCCCTAGGAACACTAATTCCCATAGATACAATAGTTGTATCCCCCTGAGGGACAAGAATGAGAGTTAATGAAATGGAAGTTGAAGATGAAAGTAATGGTTGCTGTAAAAAGGGCAGCAACAAACAAGAAGAAATGATCCTCAACTTAACAAAAACCTTGGCAATTTGACTAAAGAAAGGCACAACTAGCCTTCAACTTGCAGCCCCACAGCCTTTCCCTTGGTGCGCTAATTTCCATTGATACACTAGTAAATACCCTATCCCTTGCATGAATCTTTACAGCAAAGTCTGTGCAACAATTGTAGATATGCTGTTTGATTCATTTTTGAAGGCTGGAACTCAATTGCTAATTGGAACATTGCAGAAACACGCTCCCTAAAATAAATATCTAACAGCCTCTCTCTAACCATTTTACATTGTTTCATTCACATACTCAGCTATTTCAAGTCTAGAAATACCTGAAGCCCATCTCAAGTTGCAAGTCTTGTCTCTGTAAGACGGATGTTGACAACTAAATATGCATTTGCAACCAACTTTAAAGCGTCAATAGAGACGGTCACCTTGAGCATGGTCCTGAAGTACGGAGAACACGCAGACAGCACCATTCTGTGCGCGCTGTACTGCCGTCCGTCGCACGCCACTGTCACATCCACAAAATCCTCCTCTTCCCTAAGTGACTGGAAGGCAGTGACCAGCTTCACCGAATAGTCATTCCATTTCAGCGAGTAATGCTGCTCCGAGGGAGAGTCGCAGCCATTCACGGCCATGATGTAAAGCAAGCGTGCAAATCAAGTGTGAGTATAACTGAGTGTGCTATACTAACAAATGCTCCAGGTTAATACGTTGCAATCAAGAAATGGGCACAACATGGCTCTGTTATGGTTGATGTAACATCACTCTTGCAACAGGGAATTCAATCCTGCATTTTACTCAATGCAGAATTGTGATGAAAGCTTGGATGCTAGAAAGATGTCCTGCAGAGCCCATTGTGATGCTGCAAATGTATTGTATGTGGTATCAGAACTTGAGATCCACAGGTGAGAGGATAGCCATTGAAGTTCCACAAGATGTGACCTATGCCTTCTTTGATATGGACATGCACACTGCAAAACTGGGAAGACAGACCTTCAGCACAAGAACAGCTGGCAGTGCTAAGGAGGAATGGTAGGACAACACCGCAGCGAGATCCGCAACACCAACTTGTACCCTGATAAATGCCGCAGCAAGTTTGTCCTACTTCTCTCAAATTGATGTGGACTCGACCAGCAGTGCTAGGCCCACTTTCGTTTTCACACAAAATTAACCATATGAAACACTACCATTAACAAGTGATACCTTTACCAAATAATTATCTGTCCTGAACTCAAAGAGCACTGATGATGACGTACAAATCAATTTACACTTAAAAAGAATATCAGCACAAAAACACCAAATCAAACAATGACTTGAATCTGAAAGCCCTTTGATGTCCCTCACAAGCACAACTACACAATTACTTAATAGTTTTGGAAACTGTCACATCAAGACCTGAACAAAACAAAGCATTCATACCTGAACGCTGGCTGGCTAGGCTATTCACCATTAAATGGCAAACAAGGAACATACAACCTTAGAGATGACCTTCACAGAGTAGGTACAAAAGATGCTTTTGAGTTGCACATCAGTACCCACAATTACTACATATCACGACACACCTGCCAAAAACCTTTGAGATCAGTTGTAATGAACAAAAATTAATATCACAGTCTTGGCAGATACCGCAGTTCAATGTGGTACCAATGCAACCATTCAGATAACGATCAACCTTCACAAGATGTCTACCTAGACACACAAAAAATAACAGTAATTAACACTCGTCCAGTGGAACAGATATACTTCCTTCTAACCAAATACCAGATGGTCTATGGTCTTGAACATCATAAACAGAAGTCTTTCTGGAACTCGTAAAAGAATTCATCAGGAAGGTAGTGAACTTGACTGTACCTAATGGAAATTGGACAGCAGAGGACATGCAAGTCTACACTATTGAACATTGAACTGGTCAACCACCACCAAAAAGAATAACCTAAACAAGACAATGCAGCAAAAATAACACCACTGATACACAAGTCAAGCAAGAACAAACAGGATCAGCATGGCTGATAAACTATGACATAAAAACGACCACAAAACCGACACAGTGAGCCACAAGGCAAGAAGAAAATGTGCAAGTGCAAGAGCACTGATCAAAGCTTCCAGGTGATCATCATCAAGCTTGCTGATCAGTTCTTGTACAAAAGCAGAAGCTCCACAGCTACGTCCACAGGCTTGTATGGCAGCAGCTTGGTAAAGGCAGTCCAGGGTTTTCACTGCACAGCTTCAGCCACACACCTCACCTGCAACAAATGCATGTTAATTACAACTACAGAATTTTTGACTGCCAGTCATAAATAATGGAATCCGATACTTTCCTTGACACAATCACTACGTATTGGTACATATGTGTGTCACTTGTAACAATACCAGTAACATTGGCTACCATTTCCCTCATTTCACTACCTTCATTTAAATTAGAATATGGCGTACATGGCGAAATGTTATACAATTATTTTATTCCTGCTTGTTAGAAAGAATATTAATGTAATCAAGAAGAAAAGATGGCTTTTCAATTTTGCTTCTTCTAACTTAACCAACCTTAGCAACTGCAAAAATATGGTGAACATGTTATATAAATCTTGCAGATGAGAATGAGAAACAAATAAGTCCATCCTACCAGTAGCCATAATTAAATTACTCCTGTACTTGTGTACTGGAGAAACTCCTACCACAGAAACGGTTTTTAACCCTTTGCTTCCCAACATTCAAATTGTTAAGGGTTAAAGTTTTCAAAGATAATTGTAGTCATTACCCTAAAATATCAACAAAATTGCCCTAGCATGTTTTTTTTTGCATCAGCTGGTGCTTACTTCCTTTTTAAATTGAAAAAATTATGCTTTAAAAATGTATGCTTTGACACCAAAAAATGGTCGAAAACTCTGAGAAAAAATATCAATTTAGTTTGTTAGTTTTATCTGTAAATACATGTCCATTTGAAAAACTTGCTCAAGTTGAATAAAAAAGGTATTAAATGCATTGCATAGACCATGAAGCTTACACCAAGTGGATATCAACAGCAAATTGCACATGTTAAACTTCTGCAATATCTAAAAACATAGTTGTGGAATACTGTGAATTGCCCTAATTTTGTCATCGAGTTCAAATTATTTCCCTACTAGATGAATCACCCTGAAATTTTGCCAATTTCTTTAAATTGGAAGCACTAGCCATCTGGGAATAGAAGTTCTTATCAGGAGGCAAGAGCGTGAAAGAGAGACCAACCAATTTAATGTGTTCAATGCGATTCCCATTGTAAAAATGTAGGAAAATTTCTGCACAAGAAATTTATAAATTCACTTTTTAATAGATTTAAGGAGACACCAGGCATTTTTTTACACTGTATTGACTTATTATTCACCTCCAAAAATGCACCACATTTCTCTCAGCAGCAGATAAGGCACATTTCCCATTTATCTGATTGAGTTAAAATTAGTGCTTCAGTCAACCAAATTGGGAAAATGTTCAATGCCAAAATGAAGGCCTAAATTGTGTGTAATATATTCTTATAAAATCTTTAACTTTTTTCATGATTGAAAATTACCAAACGGAACTCCAAAACAGCATTTCTTGTGTTTCCTGTCAAGTTTTTCCACCAGCAAATTAGACACAACATGAAAACCTCAGTACTTTTTCCCCAACTTGCATGAAATATATTTCTGATTTGCCAAGAAACAATTCAATTTTTTTCTATCCTTCAAGTGTTCCACTGGAAAAAAATATTGCTCGACTCTCTTTAGAGCTTATCCAAATTGACAGCGTCAGAATGTTTGTGATTTAATAGGATTAGAATATACAATCAATTTACAGTATATATAAACCCTCTCATCATCACAATGTATGTAATACATGATAGCCCACAAACAACTGACCTGTTTTTCTTTTAAAAAGTTTTTTGCCACTTTTTTTGAGTGACTAGCAGATGCAAAATAACCGCTTCATCTGTGGTTAATCCTTACTTTCTTGAAAGTGGTGGCACAATTGAAATATCCCCTAGTGAAAGGTACCATACTATGCTACAAAAGTTCATTAATCCAGAACTTGAGGAGCAGGACTCGCATACAAAATTGGGTTCAGCATGATGGATTCACAGCCCATATAGCTAGAGAAATAATGACAATGTAAAGTGGATGCTTTCTAAACCATTTGATAACATCTCTTGGCCTCATTCTGCAGAGCTGTCACCAAGCTACTTTTTTATAGCGTACATTTACCTATTCTACAAGTTTATGTAACAAAACCAATAAATATGGACAACCTTAAAAACCACATGCACTATGAAGTGGGCTGAATGGACATTTCATATGCTGTACAAGCTGTGATAGAAATTGCTCAAATTTTACATTTAAAAATGAAAATCAACATAAATTGGCTATGGAACACACCAAGCAAGTAAAACCCAGACATAAGTTTAAACAAATCTAAGTCGGACAATTCAAACCCCAACATATAATGAAAGAAACCATTTTTATAAACAGTACTGATTACATGTATATGAAACAAAAATATTCTGCCAACAAAGAACTAAGCTAGATGAATTGAATTTCACTTATCACACAGTGACAACTTTTAACCTCAAAGCCCAGCCCAGCCCTGACCACAGGGTGGCCCAGCCCTGACCACAGGGTGGCCCAGCCCTGACCACAGGGTGGCCCAGCCCTGACCACAGGGTGGCCCAGCCCTGACCAGGAAAGACAACAAAGTAGTCAAATTTGAAAGAACCCAGATGACAAAATTATTCCACAGAAATATTCACAGAAACCAATGAAATCATTTCAACTAAGAAACTGATAGAAATGTGAACTGATGAAAATAGTTGGACAGGTAGAAAAAAAATAAAATTGATAGTTTGAATCATTGTGCAAAATATCTCAGCACTAAAAATAGTGAAGAATCTAATAAATCCTCTAATTGTAAAGCTGCATAAATCTAGGCTACATTGTGCAAATGAAGTTACTCTCAATAATAAGATAGCTCAGCTTCAGCTTAGTTTTGATGATAGGTCAGCTTCTTATGTTGACTCAATTAACTCTTTAATTCAGCATTGCAAAAGGACATGAATTTCAATTTACAGAATAATTTGTGAACCCAACAACTACACTTTAATTTCAATGTAATCTCTAATTTGTTCTGTAGTCTAAAAGCAGAATTATGTGTTGAATGTCATTTCAAGGTTGTAGCTATAGTTGCCTTATTACACGGATTGATAAAAAAATCTACCATCACACCCCAAACACTGAAGTTTAATGCTTCAAAATTGAGCCAACCCTACATAATAACCTGATTACAATACTCAATTGTCATCAACCAATAGTAACAGAAGTATTAACTAAAGCTTAATTGTGAAATTGCGTTAACAACTAACATTTAAAAGTCAAATACTATTTTATAGCATAGAAAAACTGACCACAGCACAGCATCAAAGTAAAATCCCAATCATCCGCCGGTTCGAAATTCATTTGGAATTTGACAGCTGCACTGGCATCTTGCACGATGCTGCGCGGTCAGTGAATGTTCAATCTTATTTCAGCGTCACGTACGACAGCGACCCCAACTTTGCCGTTACAGAAAATGACTGAGCAGTTCAAGTTCATCTCCGCTACTTCTAAAAATTATATATCACAATTATAAAACCTATTGATAACTTCTATTTGTATCTGGGTGAAAAATTCAGGGCTAAAATTGGGACAACCGAAAAGGGGTAGAGGGCAGGCGGGGGAGACGTAATAAATCGGCACACATAAAACCCATTTTAACTGAAAATTTGTAGGCACAACAAATGTTCAGTTATAAAATATGTAACATGTGCAAAAACCACACGTAAAAAAGGGATTACATTTAATAGGCTAAGCGCATCGACATTAAAAACTGCCAATATACGCCAACATACCTGCGCAAGGACGCGGAACTTGCAGCTTTTCACTGCCCTCTGCCGGCCGTTTCCAGTCACTGAAACCATCACGGAAATTACCCCAAATTGCGCACTTATTGCTTCAAGTTCTATAAACTGCCCCAGAACTAAAAACTATGCTGATAGTTTCACATCATTGCTGTCAAATTTAGAGGCCAAAAATGTGCCATTTAGTTTTTTAAATTTATCAGCAATTTCTTTCACATGGTAAATTTTCAAACAAAAATCCTATCGCACAAATTTATTATACATGGTGGAGTTAATTAGTTGATTTTCTTGATCCAGTTATCATTCAGTTGTTTAAAAGTTACATGTGTGAGTTAAAACTATATTTAAACGTCTTTTATGATCCACATGTATTTATTGTTACCCTTTTTCATCATTACGCCGTTTTTGTTCTGCGTAAAATGCCTAAAAATGATGAAAATTCCTTAAAATGAATCGCACTGCGTCTCTCGGCGTCTTGATGAATGTGATTTTTTCTTAACACATGCTTGCTAGGCACTTTCATCGTCCAGCAACTTCAAGCCTTCAGTCCAAAAACTGTATACAGAATGCAGAAGAAGAAAAAGATTGAGACATGTAAAGTAGGCAAGTTAGGCATTTTTCTCCTGTATTGTGGAAGAAACATCGTAGCATTTTTGGGGACCAGTTTTATCTACTACTTTTTGAAATTTGGTTTAGCATGCTCGAATAATAAGAAATCTCTTTTCACTCGTATTTCATATATAAAAGTTTTATTCGAAGTAGAGCAATGGCTCGGGTTTCAACCAGTCTGGGCAAATGAGAAATGGAGTTTTTCTAAAATAGTGAATGCCGCTCTAGCAACCTGAATCATTGCATGCCAACTGACGATCAACACTCTCTTCCCTCGATTTCTGACTGTTGCACAGTTCTTACAATAAATAAGTTTTCATTGTTATCTGATACGAATACAGAGAGTGACATCCCCTTTCATGTACGAGTATAAATCATCAACATCCAACCACGTACTCCGGAGCGGTAGAATCAATGCGAAAAGAGAAATCGCTGAAAAATCTCAGTCGAAATTCGATGGAAAATTGACCAGCCAACCGCATGCGTAATCATCACTATGGAAGTAGAAATGACAGGAGTACCCCCACTTCTCTGTCGATCCCTCTACCAAAATTGACGATAACCAGCTAATTCAACAAACATCGGGATCAAAGGATGCTTCATTTTCAATCAAGCCTGATACATATCATCTTGTGCATTGGTTTTTTCAAATGCCTTATAACTAACACTATCTATAGGACACCATGACGGTTTCCCCGTAAAGCCGGTCCCTATTCCCATCACCTGGGTTGAATGGGGTATTGTGCTTGAGTTTTCCCTTATACCCAATAGGGCAATCACCGCGCAGCGCCGGGATTCGAAACCTCGACACCTTCATGGAAGGGCGATGCCTTAACCACTGTAGGAAGGCGAGCAGTTTTTCTAAACCAGGAAAACGAGAATTTCAAAACTCCTGTCTAATCATATTAAAATTCAACAAAATTTGTCTCAAGTCTCATCTGAGCACTCGTCAGTATTACAATGAATGAATTAAAACAATCATTGAAAATGAAGGTATTTCCCACCATAGCCGATGGACACCGTCTCCTTCATGCAGTATCTCATCAGCTTAACGCACAATCGTCTACACAATGGAATTACCATTTCTTAAAAGCCGCAATCAAAACAGAGAACATAGCAAAAGATACCTTATTCCAATCAATCAAGCCTGATACATCTCATCTTGTTGATTGGTTTTTCAAATGTCTTATTTCTAACATTACGATGCCATGACAGTTACCACCCTGGTCAAGCCGGTACCCATTTCCGACACCTGGGTAGAGTGGTGGCTCGTCATAGCCGTGTGTCCATAGGACCGTCCTCCGTGCGGGCAAACGAGGGTTCGAGTCCCGGCCCTGGAGGCGATTTTCTCCGTTGGGTATAGGAGAAAAAAAATCTAAGCACAATACCCCACTCTACCCAGGTGTCTGAAATGGGTACCGGTCTAGACCGGGGGAAAGCGTCATAGCGTCCTGGTATTAGTTATAAGGCATTTGAAAAATCAATGTACAAGGTGATATGTATCAGGCTTGAATTGGAAATAAAGCATCCGTAGATGCCGATGTTTGTTGTTTGTTGTTGGAGAATTATGCTTCAGTTCTCCTTTTACCCAACGGGGAGAAATCACCGCGCATCGCTGGGATTCGAACTGCCGATACCTTCTCGGAAGGGCGCGTTCTTAAACACGTGCCCACGGGAACTACAAAAGGAACACACGTACGCAAATATTTTCTTGACTAGAAAAGCGGTGACCTACCTAGGCTCAAAAAGAAATACAATGACTAAATACATTGTGATCATACTGCCGAAGGGCTAATGCTACAAATTAGATCAAATATAAAGGACGAAAATATTCTAACCTTCGATGAAAAAGACATTGGTGTTTGGAAAACGACAGTTGAACCCTCATCAGAATTATCGGCTAATAACCCTGCGTTATTGCGCCATCAAGTAAACGACCACCATAGCGCCCTTGTTGAGCAAGACAAAAATCAAACTGACATCACATCTTCTTCATGAAAAATTACTGTTACCCTGTTGAATGGAAGTCTGTCAAATGTACCCCACGCTAGACTTAACACCCTGTGCTACACTGAGAAGATCAATGAATCCACTAACAGTCCCTACCAAAAAAACACTTTGCTGCTCCCAATGCGCGCTATAATAAAGAAAATAACGAAAAAAAACATATTTATGCTCGTAGCCTCAATGATAAACTGGATGACATCAGACTAATGTAGGTCACTGAAGAAATTGACATTTAATGTGCTGACGAAACATGGTTTGATTCCCGAACCCAAAGTTCGTTTTTCAATGTTCCTGATTACGTGTTGTACCACTGTGATGGTGCTAAAAATAGCTGAAGTAAGAGCTCTTGTATTTTCGCGGAGAAAAAATTAATTTGACATCTTTACTTCTAGCAAATGAAGTGTGCGAAGGCATAAAAATGGTTTGGTTAAAAGCGCAAATAAACAAAAATAAATCCATTGCGGTGTTCTCCCTCGGCTACTTTAGTCTCCGGGCAGGGTATGAAAAAGAAAGAAATAAAGAAAAAGAAAAACAGCTTATTTAGGACAAAGTTCTGTTGTATATTAAAATGTGCGTCGTTATAATGTGGCTCTGGTTTTGTGAGTTAGAGCTCCGGAAGCTGTTATTGTGTTCCTCCTTTACAAGCTCCGGAAAGGTATTGTCATGCGCTCTTGTCTGACTTCCGGGCACAGCTGGTTTTATGAGGAAATCTGGAACCTACAGAGCTCAATACACAGATACGTGCGTACCAGAGTGTTTCCTTACTCATGCCTTGGTAGTCTAAAGCTACTGAAACTGTAGTTTGCAGCTACAGCTAAATAAACCTCATGTTGTGTTGAAAAGAAAGTACACAATATTAATTGGCGACGAAGATTTCGAATCTCCAACGTGGATTTGAACTTTAAAAGTGCTCTGAAACCAAAATGGCGTATTCTACAGTTAGCTGTCCTCCATTCGACGTTGAAGTGCAAACAGTGTGTGAATTCTTGCAAAGATTAAAAGTGCAGTGTGCAGACTCTCTTCAGAAGGCGGGAAACAATGGCAGTAAGAAAACTAGCATTTTAGTAAAATCTTTGCTTGTAAACAACATTACTGGTCCACAACGAATAATTAAACAGACGTTACTCGCTGATGCTATGTATGATGAACTAGGAAAAAAATTAATCCAGCAATTTGAAATAAAAAAATCGATTGTCGGCGCGTCTGTTACATTTCTAAACAAAAAGCATGGTGTTAGTGAATCTATATAAAGTTATGCTAAAACGTTAAATAACTTAGCATCTGCGTACAACTACTATAATAACTGTCGTGATCGTCTCTTAAGAGATGCTTTCGTTGCTTTCTACAGTCAGCGCAAATTCTCAGTGCAGTTCTACAGAAGTGTGACGGAAAAACCTTCAACGAGTGTGTCGAACATGCAAAATTCATCGAACAGTTAAGTTCCGATGCTCAAGATATTATTCGCGAGGATTCATCTTCATCGGTTTTCACAACAGAAAAATTACAGCCGAACTACACATGCATCCGTTGCGGAGCTAAGCAAAAGCATCTTGCAAAGAATTGCTATGCGTTGAAACTGAAGTGTAATACATGTGGGAAGACAGGCCACATTTATAAAGTTTGCAAATCAACGACTGCAGCACGGCCTCCTCCGGCTGAGCTCACACGGGGAGGACCTGCAGGACCTGCACGTGCCCGCACTTACATGGTGCAGCCGGAACAGTGCGTTTGTCATTGCAATGTCGGAAGAGAAGATGGGTCAATGAAGAGTTCAAGTGAGCCTCAACAGCGGAAGAAAGAAGCTATTCTACAAAAGCCTAGGAACGATACGAGTGACGGTAACTCAGTTCATAATTTCTCTGATGTACAAACTAATTACGCGTTATTTCAATCACATTGTATTCCTCATAGTGCCACAAAAATTGCTCCCTCTGTTGCGCTCAACAAACGTAAATTTGTTACTTCCAGAGATAGAGTTAATCCTAAATATTTTGTGTCCAGGTCTAAGCCTATGTATGGAACTCAATTTGATGTCGGTGATCATGTTCTTGCTCTGAATTTAAGAAATGGTCCCAAGTGGCTGAAGGGAATTATTGTGGGTAAAGTTTCTGTTAATATCTTTCATGTTCAAATCTTAGCATTAAATGTAATCTGGAAGAGACATTCAACTCAGCTGCTTCATTCTCCTAGTAATTTGGGATCTTTCAGTGGCAAGGCGGTTGAGCCTCCTACTTTGCAGCCTGTTAGCAGTTCACCTATATAAAATGAACCGCGTAGATCATGTAGAATAACCAAACCTGTAATGCGAATGGGTTGTTGAGTTCTGCCTTCCTTTCGTCATATATTCATCTAAAGGGAGGGAAATTGTTGTATCTCAGGATGTGCCTTATAAAGTGAACGCCACCGGATGTCTTTGTCTGGCTAGGCTTCGTATGCCTCGGTCACGATCCGTGGGCGGAAACGACCAGACCGCCGGAAGATCTTTGTTGCTTGCGCTTGCCTGACTTCCGGACAAGACTATTATATAGAGGAAGCTGTGAGCGACGGAGCTAGTAAACGAATAAGTGCCTTGCTGAGCGTATCCTTATCCTGATCCTTAGTCTACACCTAAGGGTACAGAAGTTAAAGCTTCTGCTACAATACCTCAAGTTGTGTCGATAGGACGACCCTACAGACGTACATAATTACCTGAATGATTCTCATTTTTTAGAATAAACACCATTGTAATTCCCGTTACTAAAGAGCCTACGATATTGAAATGCCATTTAAATGGTAAATCTATCGAATTTCTTTTTGACAATAGCAGTGCAGTCTCGACTGTACATAAAAGTGATGCACTTGCTGTTGGTGCTGTTATAAATCCTACGTGTAATAAATTGCTCGAATACAGTGGTGGCTCTGTAAATTTGCTTGGGCAATTTTCAGTAATCTTCAGTTATAAAGACGTTAGTTTTAATCATAAGTTTCTCAGTGTGGAAGATGATAGAATCAACTTACTTGGCCGAGATATTTGTTCTAGACTTAATATAAATGTTGTCATTCCTGATCAATGCGACACTATAAACAAAACAGATTTTCAAAGTTTGCCGAGAAGCTTGTCTTCGAAATATGATTCGTACTTGTCATCTGATTCACAGTCTAACGTTAAAGATACCGTTCATCTTGATGTGTTGCCTAATTCTGTTCCTGTATTATTTAAAGCACGCAATGGTCCTGTAAGACTAAAAGGCTCTGTCATAACCGAACTGGAGCGCCTTCAGAGCATGGGTAAAATTTCTACAGTGTATGATAGCCAATGGGCATCTCCTACCGTTAATGTTTTAAAGTTTGACGGCAGTGTAGGAATATGTGGAGATTTTTCAGCCTCCATTAACAATTGGTTGAATCCCGTTCAATCCGTCCTACCCGTTATTGATGATGTAATTTCTCAAGTCGGCGACACAAAGTTTTTCTCCAAAATTGATTTGTCAAATGCGTTTCTGCAAATTCCTTTGGACGAAGAATCAAAAAAGTTTACGACCATTAACACCAAGGAAGGTCTATCTATGCACAATTACTTACCTTATGGTTTGCGTTCAAGTCCCGGCATTTTTCAAGCGTTCATGAATAAAACTCTTTCTGGCATCGATGATATCATTGTGTACCAGGATGATCTACTTATTTTGACCCCTTCTCATGATTCTCATTTGGAAGTTCTTGAAAAAGTCTTGTCTGTCCTCAAAAATGCTGGAATTCGCTTAAATCTTTCTAAATGTGCCCTTCTAATTGATCATGTGTCTTATCTAGAGTACGTTTTTGATAACGAAGGTGTTCATCCTAATTCTGAAAAAGTGGAAGCAATTCTCAATGCTCCTGTTCCTAAAAACCTCTAACAGTTGCAAGCATTCAGTGGATTGTGTATTTTCTATAGTAGTTTTGTACATAACTTTTCTAATGTCATGCATCATCTGTATCTGCTACTAAAGAAAGATGTACCTTTCCAGTGGACTCCAGAACAGGATAAAAGTGTTCATGAAATCAAGGAAATCTTTCGTTGGCATTAACCTCTAAAATTGTTTGATCCCAATTATGAAACTCCTCTTGAAACTAATAGTTCTGGCTATGGGGTTGCTGCCGTACTCATGCGACGCATTGATTCTTCTGATGATCGGTGTCCTGTTCAATTTGCATCAAGATATTTAAATAATGCACGGCGAAACTATTCTAACATCGAAAGAGAGAGCCTAAGTGTCGTTTATGGCGTCGAAAAATTCAAGAAATTTCTTCTTGGTGCTAAGTTCCTTATTCATTACGATCAAAAACCGCTTTGTAAACTTTTTGCACATAACAAAGGCGTACCTCTCAATTGTTCCACTCGTATTCAAAGATGGGCTCTAAAACTTTCCCAGTTTGACTATGTTTTTAGCTATTCGAAATGTAAATGTAACGTAAATAGCGATTGTCTAAGTAGGCTCCCTCTCCCCACAAGTGTAACAGAACTAGAATCGTGAGCTTTGCAGTGAACTCTCTCGATAAAACTCCTATTACGTGTGAAATATAAAAAATCATACTGATGTGGATAGTGAACTATGTCAACTCAAACAATTCATAAATTTTGGCATGCCTCCTAAACCGAATCCTAATTTGTCTAAATTTAAGAACCTGCTACCGCAGATTGTTTACTTTATAAAGAAAGGGTTTTAATTCCCAAGTCATTACGTAGTTTAGTTCTTGAAACATTTCATGATGGACATCCTGTCATTTGTGGCATGAAGTCGTTGGCCAGATCTGTTATTTGGTTTCCCGTAATGGATAAAGTTATTGAAGACATCGTAAAATGTTGCCCTCAATGTCAATTGAATCGAGCAAAACCAAAGTCTAGAAAGTAGAATGACCAACTCCTTCTCGTCCTTTTGAACGTATTCATATTGATCACTTTTTCTACGAGAGTAAAATTGTTTTCATTGCTGTAGATGCATTGTCTAAATATATAGAATGCGAAGTTGTACCATCCACGAGTGTGTCAGATACTATTGATGCTTTGAGAATGATCTTCAGCAAAAACGGGTTGTGTGATGTGCTCGTAAGTAATAATGCTTCTAACTTTTCATCTCAAGACTTCAAAGATTTTCTAATTTATAACGGCATTGAGCACCTCACACCTCCGCCTTATCCTCCAGCCAGCAATGGTCAAGCTGAAGGGGGGTATGGGTCATCAAAGACCTGTTGAAAAATCTCTCTTCCCCCAAATCGTTCAAATCCCGTCTAGCAAAAGCGTTATTTCAATCACATTGTATTCCTCATAGTGTCACAAAAATTGCTCCCTTTGTTGCGCTCAACAATCGTAAATTTGTTACTTCCAGAGATAGAGTTAATCCTAAATAATTCTGTGTCCAGGTTCAAGCCTATGTGTGCAACTCAAGATGATGTCGGTGATCATGTTCTTGCTCTGATTTTAAGAAATAGTCCCAAGTGGCTGAAAGGAATTATTGTTAGTAAGTAGCTATTAATATCTTTCAGGTTCAAATCTTAGCATTAAATGTAATCTGGAAGAGACACTCTAATCAGCTGCTTCATTCTTCTGGTAATTTGGGATTTATCAGTAGTAAGGCGGCGGAGCCTTCTGCTTCGCAGCCTGTTAGCAGATCCCCTGTAGAAAATGAACCTCGTAAATCAGGTAGAATAACTAAACCTGTAATGCGAATGGATTGTTGAGTTCTTTCTTCCTTTTGTCATATATTCATCTAGAGGGAGGGAAATTGTTGTATATTAAAATATGCGTCGTTATAATGTGACACTTGTTTTGTGAGTAAGAGCTCCGGAAGCTGTTTGTTAGATATATGCTCATTAGATTTGTTAGGCTGTCCTGTTTGGCGCAAATTGTTAGATAATTCTTTAGGCTGGTCCTTCTTGGGAGCCAGATATCGATTATTTAGGTGGGCGAGTCCTGTTCGGCCCGATTTGATGATTCTTTAGGCTGGTCCTTCTTGGGAGCCAGAGATAGATTATTTAGGTGGGCGAGTCCTGTTCGGCCCGATTTGATAATTCTTTAGGCTGGTCCTTCTTGGGAGCCAGTATTCTTCTCGGGGAAGATAATACTCGGTTTATTTCCAGAGTTTATTTGCAGGAAACAATATTAGTTGCAGAGGATTTCAATAGCCGATAAGGAGGTTCCGAAATTCCAGAGAGCAGACCGTTTCTTTGAGTCGCTCTCCCGAATTTCGGACAAGCCGGATTCAAGGGGGTTTGTGGAGTCTCTATGATACTCGAATTAAATTTTGACGAACATTATTTACAAAGATACGAGAACATCCAGACTAGCGCGGGGCCTAACACGCCCACAATAACAAGACT
This sequence comes from Platorchestia sp. MABIK, assembly GCA_014220935.1. Taxonomy (NCBI): domain Eukaryota; kingdom Metazoa; phylum Arthropoda; class Malacostraca; order Amphipoda; family Talitridae; genus Platorchestia; species Platorchestia sp. MABIK. The sequence continues at coordinate 34,676 of JACJUY010002453.1, read as the reverse complement.
TTACTTGTAAAGTAAAGTCTTAACAAGCCCACGCCAGTGTGATCGATAAAATTAGAGAATGAAAGTCCTGTTAGGTCTCTGATTAGGTTTCGAGACCGTTCGGCGGATAGGGGTCACATGATAATTAATTCTATAATCTTAAGAGATATGGAGTTTAGCGCCCTTTTTAACATCAACTATTTATAAAGAGAACATATTTACAAGTTTTATCTCGTAATATCTCGGGAACATTCTCGAATATCTTGCTGTTTCACTCGTTTCCCAGGGAAGTGGTGGAGCGAGATAGGAAATCGGCGATATGATTCGCGGTTCGCGTGATGTGCTCTGCTTGGAATTGAAACAGGCTCAGGCAGAGGGCCCATCGTTTCAAGCGAGGGTTTAATTTATCGGCTTGTTGCAGCTAGAGTAGAGGCCGGTGATCAGTTTGTGGAATAAATTCTCGGCCGTATAGATAGGTTTCAAATTTTTGGAACGCCCAGTAGATAGTTAAGGCCTCTTTCTCGATAGTAGAATAATTCATCTCCGCTCGTCTGAGTCGGCGGGATGCATAGGCTATTGGTGCATAGCGCCTGAAGTCGATTTTGCTGGGCTAGAGAAGAACAGCGCCTAGCTAGACCGGTTTCAGACGCATCCGTGCGCAGGATAAATGGGATATTTGGGTCCGGAAACTGCAACACGGGATTGGTCGTTAAGGCCAATTTAAGTGCCTCGAATACGTCTTGGGTGATGTCGGTCCAGGGAATCTCTTCTGGAGAATTTTTCCGTAGGAAGTCTCGCAGAGGTGCGGCCCGATCGGTGTAATGAGGAATAAACTGTTGGTAGTATCCTACACTGCCTAGAAAACTCCTTAGTTCTTTCTCATTCTTGGGTAATGAGGATGTGCGTAGCGCTTCTATCCATTCTGTCATTGGTCGGAGCTGCTCGCTACTTAATTGATGGCCGAGGTTTTCGAGATTACTATAGCCGAAAGCGCATTTCGAGGGTTTCGCAGTTAGGCCGTGTTGTGTCAATGCTTCTAGTAATTTTTCCAGGGAATCTAGATGCTCTTCCCAAGTGGCGGACGCGATCAGAATGTCGACCATGTAAACTTCTATATCCTTTAGGCCGCTAGTTACTCGACGAATGAGGTGGGAATAGGTAGCAGGTGAATTGGCCAGTCCGAACGGCATTACCTTGAATTCGTTTTGTCCGGACCTTGTTTTGAATGCCGTATAAGGGCAGGATGCTGGGTGCAGAGGAACTTGCCAGTTGCCGTTGGTTAAGTCTATTTTACTAAAGATAGTTTTTCCTGCCAATCGAGTAAAGATGGAGGTGATGTCGGCTATGGGTTTGGCATCGAAGCGCGTTTGATTATTAAGGTGACGACAATTCAAACAAAATCGATGACTTCCGTCTTTTTTTCGAACTGCTAACAAGGGGGAGTAGTGCGGTGAGTTGGACGGCGTGATTATACCCAGTTGTAGCCATTACGCGAGATTTTTCTGTAATTGCGGTTCTAGCGATAGCGGCAAGGAGTAGGCATGTTGGAGGCGGAAGTTGCTGAGGTCTTTTAGGTTGATTTCGTGAACTACGGTCCTGGTTTCTCCCGGTGTGTTTGTGAATAAATGACCGAATTTGGTAAGCAACTCCTTCAGTTGTTTTTGATCCCTTTCGTCTCGACTGTTGTCGAGGGAGCAGTTGGTAACGGTTTCTCCCAACGCGAGGGGAATTTCCGTATTTTTTGCGTCGAGCTCCTCTTCTGCATTGGTAGGCTCGACAGCGAGGCAGGCGGCAGTGAACGCTTCTCTAACGGCGTCTCCTTCCAGTTCTTCGAGTTCCAAGTAGTTGGGATTAGCAATGCTGTTTGGAGCCTCGGGTTCCTGATATTTCCGGAGTAAATTGATATGGAATAGTTTACTTTTGCATTCTATTTCTAATAAATAAGTATAGGTTCCTAGCCGCGTGGTGATTTTATATAGTCCTTTCCATGCAACAGTTAATTTATTTCTTTGATCTGGAACAAATACTAGTACCTGGTCTCAGGGTTTTAACACTCGAAGTTTGGTTTTTCGATTTAGATATTTGACCGTTTTTTGTTGACTTTGTTTCAGATTAGTTTGGGCAAGTGCACACGTTTCTTTTAAGCGATGCTGGAGATCGAGTAGATAATGGGCCGGAGCCTGGTCGGTGTCTACTGCAGGATTAGCTGTCCAGCATTCCTTCAGGATGGTCAAGGGTCCTCGTACTAGGTGGCCATAGATTAACTCGAATGGTGAGTATCCGGTAGAGGCTTGCGGAGCGTCGCGATACGCGAATAATAATGAGGGAAGATACAAGTCCCAGTCCCTGGGTTTTTCGGCAGTCAGTTTCCGGAGCATGGACTTCATTGTTCCGTTGAATTGTTTCTTCGATCCCATTTGATCGTGCATGACACAGGGGCGTGGGGTGGTGCTGGACGCCCATCTGTTTTAGGAACTCTTCAAAGAAGGCAACTGTGAATTGTGTTCCATTATCCGTGGTTAGGGTCTGCGGGTAACCGGTGCGAGTGCAGATCTCGTTTAATGCTTCCGCGACTGTTAATGCGTCTATATGCCGTAGGGCTTTGGCATCCGCACAGCGGGTGGCTTGGTCGACCACAGTTAGAATGTTTCGATTTCCTCTAGCAGAGGACGGTTGAATCGGACCTACAATGTCCACGCTTTGCGCGGCAAATGGAGTTCCGGTTAGGGATGGAGTAGCAATAGGTGCTTTGGGAGGCCGGGCTGGTGCATGTTTTTGGCATTAGTGGCAAGAATGTCAGTACTGGTTTACCTCTTGGTTTAACTGTGTCCAGTAGAAATCTCGTTCGATTCATGCCTGGGTTTTCTTTTGGGAGTAGTGACCTTCCAGCGGGTAATCGTGGCCCATCTCGAGTACTTGTTTGCGTAGAGTCGAGGGCGCCACTAGCTGAATAGTGGTTTGACCGTTCTGTAATGTTTTCCGATACAGAATCTTATCCTTTAGTTCATACGTAATGACTCGTCCGTCGTTTCTAATCTCCTCTGTTTTGTTTTCCGCCTTTTTGAACAGTCCTTGTAAGATGTCACAGTTACGTTGTAACGTTTCCAGCTCTTTTTCATCTGGTTTGAGTCGTTCCTGGACTGAGCGTTCAACTTCGGCTTCCTTTCTGGTGGTCGCTCGAGTTGTCACGTGGTAGGTGGCTGCGTCCGGAGGAGGTGGGGTCGGATCGAAGTTTGGTTCCTCAAAGGAAAGGATGCCTGGTATTCGTCCTAAAATAACGTCATGCGAAGGATTTTCCATGACTACGACGGTGACGTAACCTCGGTAATAGGGACATTCGAGCCGTACTTTCGTTAAGGGGGCTTGATAAGTTTGGCTATTGGCGAGTTTCACGGTGATTTTTGTTCCGGTAAGCGTCTCTACGAGCACGAGAGTCTTCCTTATAAATACTGCATTAGCTCCTCCGTCTAATAACACTGTGAAGGATTGTTTGTTGATTCGGCCTTTACAGGTCCTTAATTTCCCTACTGCGAGCTCTTTTTCTAAACCTACGTCATTGCAGTCAATTGGCGGCAAGCTGGAGGATTATGTTGGTTCCTCGTCGAAGCTGGCAGTATTCACGTGCACTCTTGCTTTGGAGGCTTCGCCCTCCTCCTGGCAGTTGTTTCCTGAGTAACGCCTGTTTGGAGGATACCTTTGGTATCGAGAATTAAGCACGGCACATTTAGCGCTTGAATGAGTGGTGCTTTCCCCATGATGCGAACAATAGAAATGTCGTCGTGCCTCTTGCGGGCCAGTTGAATTTGTGCGGTCCTTGTTGGGTAGTTGGAGAGTTGCCGCGACGCGTGCTGGTTTGTTACGCGCGGTTGCCGGAACTGAGTTGATTTGCGCACGGTTAGGGGGGCCAATAGTTCGCGTGTTTCGGATTGTTGCGGTATTTTTCATAGGTTTTCGTGTCCGGTCATTGTTGTTACGGTTGCCGCATAGCTGTTGCAGGGAGGTGTGCGGTCGAGCTTGTAAGAAGCTATCCCCCTGTTCGCTCAGTGTAGCCAGAGTTCTACTGCCGCGGTCTTTAAGCTGGGTGGCCACGTTCGGGGGTAGGTTGGAGAATATTCGGTCTACCAGGACAAAATCCCTTAGTTGTTCGTAACCTGGCTCGACTTGGCTTCCAGTAATCCAGGCATCAAAGGCTTGTTCGATCCTGCGAACATAACGACTCATGTTATCGCCCTCTTCTGGTTTTACTTTTANGTTCTCGTTCTCGATCTCGTTCCTCTCGTTCTCGTTCCTCTTGCTCCAGCCTTTGCAACCGACCGAGAAAAATCTCTCGGTATTCCGGCTGTTCTGGGGTTATTCCCAGAGCGTCTGCATATTGTTGCGCTCCTTGTACGCAATTCATCTGAACCGGGTTGTTCGATGTTTGAGTATTAGGCGTAGTTCCTTTAGTACTGCTCCAACAGCGAATTAATGTTGAGGCGGGAGATGCGGGTTTATTTTACCGACTTTGAAGAATGGTTGATTCGAGGCGTACTTCCTCTTCCGCAGCTTTGAGCTGAGCTTGATAATAGATGCAGTTTTCCCTAGTTTGGGTTGCTGCGTTCGTTTTGATTAAAGATGCAGCTTTCCCGAGTTCAGGTCGCTGAGTTCGTTTTGATTAAAGATGTATCTTTCCAGAGTTTAGGTCGCTGAGTTCGGGCGCCACTTGTTAGATATATGCTTATTAGATTTGTTAGGCTGCCCCTGTTCAAGCGCCACTTGTTAGATATTTGGTTTGGCAAGTCCTTGTTCGGGCGCCATTTGTTAGATATATGCTAATTAAATTTGTTAGGCTGTCCTGTTTGGCGCAAATTATTAGATAATTCTTTAGACTGGTCCTTCTTGGGAGCCAGAGATAGATTATTTAGGTAAGCGAGTCCTGTTCGGCCCGATTTGATAATTCTTTAGGCTGGTCATTCTTGGGAGCCAGGGATAGATTATTTAGGTGGGCGAGTCCTGTTCGGCCCGATTTGATAATTCTTTAGGCTGGTCCTTCTTGGGAGCCAGTTTTCTTCTCGGGGAAGATAGTACTCGGTTTATTTCCAGAGTTTATTCGCAGGAAATGATTTTAGTTGCAGAGGATTTCAATAGCAGATAAGGAGGTTCCGAAATTCCAGAGAGAAGACCGTTTCTTTGAGTCGCTCTCCCGAATTACGGACAAGCCGGATTCAAGGAGGTTTGGGTAGTATCTATGATACTCGAAGTAAATTTCGACGAACATTATTTACATAGATACGAGAATATCCATACTGGCGCGGGGAATAACACTGTTGGTGTGTTCCTCCTTTACGAGCTATGAAAGCTCGTTTCCACGCTCCTCCTTCACGAGCTCCGAATTCGGTGCACGGCTGGTCTTAAGAGGAAATCTGTAACCGACAGAGCTAAGTACACGGAGACGTGCGTACCAGAGTTCTCCTTACTCCTTCCTTGGTAGTCTAAAGCTACTGAAACTGCAGTTTGCAGCTACAGCTAAATAAACCAATAAACTTTATGCTGTGTTGAAAAGAAAGTACACAACAAGTTCAAATAAGAAATGTTTAAACATTGGTTTTTGAAATACCTTAACATTAATATCTTTAATTGGTATCGTAATACCCATGTAAAATATTGAAACAAAAAAAGATTGACAGAGAAGCACAACAAAAATGAGTTCCCTTTGTTGCGTTATCTTATTTTGACAGTGCATTAATATATAGGTAACTAAGAGAATACAATTCTCGCAACGCGTAGTTGAAAAATGCATTCGTTTGTGCGCACTTATATTGAAATAAAAGCGAAAATTGTATTCCAGAACCTTACTTAGAGTTAATTGATATTCATACATGGTTATCTTAATACCCATGTTAATAGTTGAAACAAATGATTCGGATCCTAAATTGTTATTCATACATGGTTATCGTAATACCCTTGTTAATTGTCGAAACATGATTCGGAGAAAAGCACGAAAAAATGAGTTCCACTTCGTTGCGGTAGTCGGATTTTGGTAATGCATGTAAATACAAGTGACTAAGAAAACACAATCCATGTGACGCATTGCTGACAACCCTCTCAATAGGGCGTACTTATATTGAAATATGAGCATACGAACATAGGAACTAGCGATAAGAGCATGAGGGATTGATGTTAAAAGTAAAAGGGGCAGATTTGTTTTATTTTGCGTCTTGAACCATGAGGTCGACAGTCAGGATTTAGGACAATTTTCACACTAACGCATCAACTAGTACGCCAAATGATGAGCTCGGAAAGAATATAATATTCATAATAACAAAAAAATTTTATATTTCCTACCTACGCTAATAGTACTTACACAAAAGAGTTCACCAGAGTCAACGACGTTGTGGTGTTGTGGTGTTTGCCGCCGCCAGAGGGCGCTATAACGGTGTGCGCTCTGCCTCCGGAAGACGGCGATCTTGCTGCCGCTGCCGAGCGGCTGCGGGCGCCGGCGGCAGTGTGTCGTGCAGAGTCACGGGGGGGTACTTGTTTTTTTGCGTTGCGCCTCTGCTCAGTATCGTGACTCAGTGACGGAGTTGGTTTAGTTTCTGTAGTGTCGTACTATCGACACAACTTGAGGTATTGTAGCAGAAGCTTTAACTTCACTTCAGTTCCCTGAGCCGCAACTCGGGAGAAGGATAAGTATACGCACAGCAAGGCTCTTAGTAATGTACTGATTCCATCGGTGACAGATCTTCTTTATAACTAGTCGTGCCCGGAAGTCAAACAAAGACTTTCCGGGGCTCGTAAACTTCGCAAAGGCAAAACACCATAAAGGACTTGCGTCGGTCAGAGTTCCGGCCGTTTATGGCTCTTCCGGCTCCAAGACATGCGAAACCCAAGTGCAACAAAGACATCCGGCGGCGCCTGCCTTGCAAGGCTCACTGCGAGATATAACTGTGGACATTCCCACCATCTCCCGCTCGAGCTCCCTCATGTCTCTGGGCAGTGAGCCAGAGGACAGTTATTAGGTAATATATGATGTTTTAAGTGTAAAAAGAGCTTTTTACCTGCATAAGTAGCAAAAATAGAGTAATTTTGGATTTATCGCTTATCGCTTCAACACTTTGACTGCGACGTGCACCACCGGTGGTACACGGAGGTTATTTTCATAATGCTGTAGACCGACCAGTAGTCGCAAACTCAGTTTTCACAAATATTTAATCAAAGCTAAATGAAGCCATGATCCAGTTCATGCTTGGTATTGTCCAAATAGCTTACTACAATTGACTTTAAATTTGAGTTTGGCTTTTAAGTTGCCGCAATCAAAGTGTTAAGGCATCTTTGAAAAATATCGCTTTATCGTTATAGGACTTAGCGAAAAAATTGTAGCTTTATCGTCATCGCTTTATGGCAAAATTTATCGCTGCTCACCACGGTTCGTTTGTACCTCAGGCACTCTCTTCGGGCATAGATATTTCAAGTATTTAGCTATTGACAGTCTGCCCGGAGCGTAAAGCAGCCTGAGGGAGAACACAACACTGGTGATCTAAAGCTCATTTTACACCTGCGGTGTGGAGCGTCGGTGTGGAGCGACGGTGAACTTGCTACAGCTCCTCCCACGAGAGGATTGAGCGTCAGTGCACACCGACTTGCTTTTACATTGCCGCTCAACCCGACGCTCCTTCCCCAGAGACAGCAATCGTCAGTATTGCTCTTGCAATACTGACAGAATACTTGGCAGAACAATTTGAAGAATATTTACAGAATAATTTACATAAGTAAAAATCTGGTATTCTGAAAAACATTAATACTACCCAATTACCTTCAAAAAACACTGTAAATGGAAAGAAAAAATAAATACCAATTACTAATTTGTAGGTGTAGTTTTTTTACTTTTTCCTTTGATTCGA
>JACJUY010002453.1:0-12682 GCA_014220935.1 Platorchestia sp. MABIK | reverse complement strand
AACCTTAATAACGCCCAAAGAACGAAGGCTCATCCAAACGATACCCGCCGTCGACCGATAACGCTTTAATGAAATCAGAACCCTACTAGTAGAATCCCATAAGGTCACTACGGCTACACTACGCGAGAATTACTTAGAAGTAAAACCAGAAGAGGGCGATAACATGAGTCGTTATGTCCGCAGGATCGAACAAGCCTTTGATGCCTGGATTCCTGGAAGCCAAGTCGAGCCAGGTTACGAACAACTAAGGGATTTTGTCCTGGTAGACCGAATATTCTCCAACCTACCCCCGTACGTAGCCACCCAGCTTAAAGACCGCGGCAGTAGAACTCTGGCTACACTGAGCGAACAGGGGGATAGCTTCCTACAAGCTCGACCGCACACCTCTCTGCAACAGCTATGCGACAAACGTAACAGCAATGACCGGGAAAGAAATAACGAGCTTCCTATGAACAAATCTACAGCAACAAGCCGAACCACGCGAACTTTTGGCCCCCCTAACCGTGCGCTAATCAACTCAGTTCCAGCAACCGCACGTAACGAACCAGCACGCGTCGCGGCAACTCCCAACTACCCAACAAGGACCGCACAAATTCAACTGGCCCGTAAGAGGCACGACGACATTTCTATTGTTCACATCATGGGGAAAACACCACTCATTCAAGCGCTAAATGTGCCGTGCTTAATTCTCGATACCAAAGGCATCCTCCAAACTGGCGTTTCTCGGGAATTAACTGCCAGGAGGAGGGCAAAGCCTCCAACGCAAGAGTACACGCGAATACTGCCAGCTTTGACGAGGAACCAACAGAATCCTCCAGGTTGCCGCCAATTGACTACAATAACGTAGGTTTAGAAAAAGAGCTCGCAGTAGGGAAATTAAGGACCTGTAAAGGCCGAATCAACGAACAACCCTTCACAGTGTTATTAGACGGAGGAGCTAATGCAGTATTTATAAGGAAGACCCTCGTGCCCGTAGAGACGCTTACCGGAACAAAAATCACCGTGAAACTGGCCAATAGCCAAACTTTTCAAGCCCCCTTGACGAAAGTACGGCTCGAATGTCCCTATTACCGAGGTGACGTCACCGTCGTAGTCATGGAAAGTCCTTCGCACGACGTTATTTTAGGACGAATACCAGGCACCCTTTCTTTTGAGGAACCAAACTTCGATCCGACCCCACCTCCTCCGGACGCAGCCACCCACCACGTGACAACTCGAGCGACCACCAGAAAAGAAGCCGAAGTTGAACGCGCAGTCCAGGAACGACTCAAACCAGATGAAAAAGAGCTGGAAACGTTACAGCGTAACTGTGACACCTAACAAGGACTGTTCAAAAAGGCGGAAAACAAAACAGAAGAGATTAGAAACGACGGACGAGTCATTACGTATGAACTAAAGGATAAGATTCTGTATCGGAAAACATTACAGAACGGTCAAACCCCTTTTCAGCTAGTGGCGCCCTCGACTCTACGCAAGCAAGTACTCGAGATGGGTCACGATAACCCGCTGGAAAGTCACTACTCCCAAAAGAAAACCCAGGCACGAATCGAACGAGATTTCTACTGGCCACAGCTAAACCAAGAGGTGAACCGGTACTGTCATTCTTGCCACAAATGCCAAAAACATGCACAAGCCCGGCCTCCCAAAGCACCTATTGCTACTCCATCCCTAACCGGAACTCCATTTGCCGCGCTAAGCGTGGACATTGTAGGTCCGATTCAACCGCCCTCTGCTAGAGGAAATCGATACATTCTAACTGTGGTCGACCAAGCCACCCGCTATGCGGATGCAAAAGCCCTACGGCATATAGACGCAGTAACAGTCGCGGAAGCATTAAACGAGATCTGCATTCGCACCGGTTACCCGCAGACTCTGACCACGGATAATGGAACACAATTCACAGTTGCCTACTTTGAAGAGTTCCTAAAACAGATGGGCGTCCAGCACCACCGCACGCCCCTGTATCATGCACAATCAAACGAGATCGTAGAACGATTCAACGGAACAATGAAATCCATGCTCCGGAAACTGACTGCCGAACAACTCAGGGACTGGGACTTGGATCTTCCCTCATTATTATTCGCGTATCGCGACGCTCCGCAAGCCTCTACCGCATACCCACCATTCGAGTTAATCTATGGCCACCGAGTACGAGGACCCTTGCTGCCTTCGCAGCAATTTAGGGAATTTATTTTTTCAAACAGCGATAAAAAATTTATACCTCCGAACCTCGAAAGAACCATTCCGCAAGTCCGCTCATTTTCCGGAAATGCCCATTTCCGGACATTAGGTATATAAACTCTGTGAGCTGGGCAGAGGCCGTCAGTTATATGAAGTGAATCGTGTAGAGACTAGAGAAAGAAATGTAAGTGTGTTAATATTAAGTGATATGGCAGAGATGTACTATTGTGTTTGTGGATTTATTCTGCATTATCTCCAGCTAGTGAATAGAATCGTTGAAAGCTGGAAGACTTCAAATGATGTTGGGTTGGAATATATGCTGCCACAGCTTCTCTGTGCTGCTCAGACAAATTACACACACTTGATGATTCTTCATTCATTATACAGCTCTCTTGCTGATAGTTTTGCACACATTGTTTTAATTGTCAAGTCTATTTTTGATCTGTGTTGTTCAAGGTTAGGTTTGAAAATTCTTGTATGAATTGAAACATACTTCCAAACACGTGAGAATGTTTCTTGAAACACTTTTTAAGACTTTTAGTACAGCAAGATAACTTCGTACACATTGTTCTAATTGTGAAGTCTGCCTTTGATCTGTGTCGTGGTAATCTCGTGCCAACTCATGCATTTTTGGATTAGATTGATTAGCCTTACGTTGATCTATGCACACTGTGTTGTATAAATACTTGTTATCATGAATTAATGGATAAAAGCTATGGTTTTTGAGCTCTGGAATCATGTAATTCGTCACTAGACTTGCTGACAGCCAATATCTAGAGTGTGGGATTTTTGCCAATTTTAGATGTAGTGATATTGGCTTGACTGAGGGCCGTGTTGGATTGCTTAGCTGATTGTGCGTGTCCTACAAGACTGTGTTCATTCCCTTTAGGTGATTTATTTTCACTGATATGTCTAAGTATGCTATTGACCACCTATGTAGATGTATGTGTTATAATTATGTCAGGGTGGTGCTGTTGAATTACTAGACCTTTGTGACTGGGCATCTCAAGTTGTCAGAGCATTGTTAATTGAGATTGCCGTGGACCTTCAATTCAGCATCTACCTGATTGGTCATGTGTCTAGAGTACTACCTAACCTTAGTATTTTATGTGTCTCGTTAGGTTGACGGCTTATATCTGAATGTGCCATTGGGGTGCAGTTATGTAAAATTGTGCGAAGACTCGCCTATAATTTATGTGTTGGCTGGGCCGCTGAAGTATTACCCGTGCTCACTGAGATGTGTTTGCCTGTGCCGGTGATGCAGTTCTAGCCTAGCTTTTGCGTCCTTGTTTTCTGATTTGCACTCTGCGTCACCTTTAGATTTTAATCTCTTAAAACTGTATATTTTTTTATTGGTTTTGTACTAACAACACATTTCTCCAATCAGGAAATTTTATGTAAGCAAATTGGCTGTTTAAGACAAGTTTTGCATCATCCGTGGACTTTTCTGAACCTTCCCCACTCGTGCTTGTCTGAGGCAGTCACATCGATTATAAATACATCTATAGCCACAAACAAGTTTTCCGATCAATGGAAACTATCCATTATTATGCTATTGCATAAATCTGGTGGTAGAGAAAGGGTCAAAGTACAGACCTATCACTCTCCTACCTGTTATTTCCAAAATATTAAAAAAAGTAATTATAAACCAGCTCCAGTCTTACATAGACGAGTCCCATCTACTTCACAGCAATCAATTTGCTCACAGGAGAAACACCAGTACTCAAGACACTTTGCTTAATTAACATAACAGAAAAAAATACACAATGACATGGACCAAAAAAATTTAACCCTCCTACTATTGCGTGATCTATCCAAAGCTTTCGATAGTGTTAAGCATAAAAAACTTTTTTGAAGAATTTTGAACCTCAGAATAGACATTCAGTGGTTTGTAAGCTACCTACTATAAGCCGTTCTCATAGAGTATGCTTGAATAACAAAATGTCACCATTCATACCAAATAACTTTGGCGTTACCCAAGGTTCAATCACCAGCCCCTTATTCTTTTCTATTTTCATCAATGATTTCCCCACCATGCTGGAAAATACAAAAATTTCCATGTATGCTGATGATGTACAAATTGTCATGACAAATTCGATAGCATATTTTGAAAGAAACACAAGTCAACGCTGAAAACCGTCTAAGAAACCTGAAATTGTGGTATGACCATAATGGCCTCAAACTTAACGCAAGTAAAACGCAGTGCATTATTTTTGGATCACAGAATGCTATCAGAAATATTCTAAATTTCACGCTAAAATTTGGAGATGATAAAATTGAACCAGTTGATAAGGCAAAATATCCTGGTGTTTGGTGCGACAAAAAATATGACTTTCAACTCGTAGAAACAATTTGCAACAAAATTAGCAGAACCTTAATGTTCTTTCATCGCGTTAAAAACACAATTGGCAAATATCTAGATTATTGGTGATTCAGTCTTTAGTTTTATCGTGTTTGGACTACTGCAATCTAGTCTGGGGAGAATATCTTCAAACAAAAAGAATTGCAAAAATGTATGAACTTCGCAGCCAAAGGGATCTGCATAGGTAATTTCAAGAAACATGAACATGCCACCCCTCTTTTAAAAAACTCGGCTGGACTCCACAGACAGATTCATGATTCTAAAGGTCGTCATGTGTTCTCATCTTTGTACCTCCTTCAGAGTAACACAGATGCAGTAAAAAAATTTCTGTCCAGTATTCCAAATAAAAACCTAATCAGAGGAATGATTTCTTTCTTAGCTACCGTTTGTGGTGGTCTCAACAAGCCGTTCGCTTGTACACTACCACACAGGCTCTGAGCTGCCATCCACTACCTCACGCAACGCTGGGCTTTAAGCCCGTGACACACCTTGCAACTTCGCGTGCTTCATGCCGCATCGACGAGTTGCCCAGAGCTCTCTGACCGCTCGGCAGCATGATGCCGCATCAGGAGCAGAAAGTCCAGCTAGCCCGATTGCTGTCGCAGGCCGACAGCGCACGGCCTGTGGCACAGGGTTGCCATAATGGCCTTTTTAAGGCCAAATATCACAAATTTGGCCTTTTTTGAAAGCGTTTGGCTTCGAGATTTTAAGTTTGGCTTTTTTCTGGCTTTTTTGTCATTTTCCGTGTTTGTGGCGCACAAGGCGTAAAACCGAAACGTGACAGTCGAACGCAGAGAAGTAACAGGATCAGTTAGATCCTGCTGAATATTATTAAATCCCTTGCGAATATCAAATCAAGTTATCAAAGGAGAGATTGCAGATTTGCACAGGTTGCACTTAGCTCAGGATTGTATCAACATTAGTGAGCCGCAGTACCGAAAAATTAGTATCATAAACTCGAAGAAGGAGGGTATTTTGACGGTGGTGTGATTTCAAAAGACACTATGCAGTTTTGGTCCAACATTTGCAGTCCAACATTAGATTACGAACTAGAAAGTTAAATGAGAAAGTGCGAATCCGAGTACATCTCAGCAATAGTTCTCTATGTTGTAAGGTCTTCAAAGTGGCCTCAATAATGCAAGCTAATTTCAAATCGAGCATCTTAAATCAAACAAAAATCAAGGACCTCGCTCTCTAGCGCTGCTTCTACCTCTCTAACTTCTGCTGAGGATGAAGAGTCAAAAGAATTTGTTATTCCTTGAAAAATGGTGTAAGTTAGGTCTATTTTTTCTTTCTATTTCAAAATTTTAATGCCAATTAGAATTATGATACTTTATGGGTATCTACCTGCTATATTAGTTTACCTCTAAATAAATTTGGCCTTTGTCTTGGTAAAATTTGGCCTAAAATTCATGTAGCTATCTGGTAACCCTGCTGTGGCACGGCAGAGTCAGTGTGAGACAAGCAGATATTGAGCATGGTATCATCTCGCTGACGCGCTCCGCGATGAGCCGAGCGCAGCTTCTTCGCACAGCACAATATCGTCTGACATTCTCCTCCTTTCAAAGCTTGTGGGCAACTGACTGCCGCGACACCGCGCGCTCGTGCAGAAGCCCGTCTGTCAGCAGCGGTGTTTCTGCGACACCACGTCGGCGACAAGTAGCATTGACGTAATACAAGGTGTGTCACAGGCTTTAAGGCGGCTGTCGGATTGGCCGAAGCGCCACCTCACCACCAATCAATGGGGACGCGTCCCTAGCTCGTTCCTGCGCTCATCAGGCCTTATATAAGGAGGTACAGAGGAAGCTCAACCAGTCTTCTCAAAGCGACTCCGATCTTTGCAACACTCATCGAAGACGTTCAGCCAGCAACAGTCTCTCTGCCTATACCGCCGCTTTGCACTCAATAGTTACCATACCGCCATCTGTGCTGCCACTCCACATCACCAGATGGACCTACAAGACTACGTTACAACAATCTTTCTCTCATGTGTCATTACTGTCGGCGATATTCCTAATAGAACCGCATTTATTACCATTTGTGTTCTCGTACTTTGACGGGTTCGTTAGTACCCCAGGTACTCGCTTCGGGCATTGATATTCAAAGTCCTTAGACATTCACAGTCTGCCCGGAGCGTAAAGTAGCCAGAGAGAGAACACTACATTTCATGTTTTAACTCTATTGGAAATGAACTGTTTTTTTAACAACAGCTATATAAGTAACACCAGTACGCAATGACGGTTACCCCCGGTCAAGCCGGTACCCATTTCCAAATTGTGGATAAAGTGGGAAATTGTGGTGGAGTTCTCCCTTTTCCCAGCGGGGAGAAACACCGGGTGGTGATACCGGGATTCGAACTGCCGACACCTTCCCGTGAAAGACGTGCGCTTTTACCACGCGGCAACGGTGATCACAAGGGACTCATAATGGGATTTTATTGTTAAAACATTTTAAAAACCAATGTTGTACAATGACAGGTTTCAACTTGATACGAATTAAACAGTTTTTTCTTTTTCTTTCTTTCGTTCCTTCATTTGTTATTTTCTTTTTTAAATTTCCTAAGTTTTTCTTGTATTTCTTTTTTTTTCCCTTATCTGCCATTTTTGTATTCCTTTTTCTTCTTCCTCTATGTCTTTCTTTGTTTTTTCTTTTGTTCTTTCTTTTTTTCATGTCCAGAGTATGATGATCAACCCTCGGAAACGAGTAAGGAAGAAAATCTGGAAAATAATTCAGGATGGGCCAGTAATAACAGCTCACGAGAACAGAGTTTGTTAAATAACAAGGCAAACTTGGCTGGCTCTCGAGCTGTCACCCCAGCCGGTAGGAGGGTTCCGCTCTCAATAAACAAACATCGGCATCTTAGGATGCTTTATTTCCAATCAAGCCTGATACATATGATCTTAAGCATTGGTTTTTTAAATGTCTTATAACTAACACTATGTATAGGACACCATGACGGTTCCCCCGTGAAGCCGGTACCCATTTCCGACACCTGGGTTGAGTGGGGTATTGTGCTTGAGCTCTCCCTTATCTCTCCCCTAACGGGGAAAATCGCCGCGCCAGTGCCGGGATACGAACCCTCGTCTCCAACATGCAAGGCCGATCAGTTAACCACTGTACCACTGCGGTGCAATAGGGAGAGAACGGAGGGCGACCCCTTTTCCAGCACCCCGAAGTTTCCCAAGAAACGGTAACCTGTTTGAGATGGAGTCACGCATTATAGCAGGAGACTAACAAAGCATGACTTACTGTTTATTAAGTATCAAGACAGGGATAAAATTATTACACCTCATCAATACACAAATAGCACATCAATAGACAAATGCAATGACACATCACATAAGGTAAATAAGTCACTCACCTCTTAGATACCTTACAATCTAAATACTCAGTTACCAGACATGTGGTCAGCAAGAGTAGAGCGGAGATAGGTGGGAATATATAGAAAAGAATAGAATAGAGTTAAGTAATAGTAGTAAGAAATAATTAGGTTAGGTACTTAGCCAAATTAGGTAATTTATATACACACTCAGCCAACATCTAATGTTGTTGGACCTGAGACCAATAGGAGACTGGCTGCTATTGTTGCTCTCACGAGCGTTGCCAACTTTTGTTATGTCTAACTAGAACTTACATTTCCCGCTATATTACACCCCTCCCTCCTTAATTAGAAACCCCCCTTGTAACCCTACCCCATTATTGTACATAGTCAATCCTAAAGGTCCAATCTCACCACAGGCTTCCGAGCGCGGTTAGACCTGCGTGAGATGCTAGCACTTGGAGACTCGTGCAAGACTGCCTCCTGGGTGGGAATCGAGTAGTCAGGTATTTCTGGGTCAGGTTCATTAGTCGGAGGAGGTGGGTATGGATTTTGAGCAGGCTGTGGAAACATAACGGTTTCCCCAGTAGGTTGTTCCATGAGTTCAGGGATAGTGTTCGAGCAGGTAATAACTTGGTCCTGGTGTCGACGAACGACCTCTCCCCCCTTCAGTTGGCACTTGTAGGGTACCGGGCTCGTTTTCTCAATGGTGGTAGCAGGAGTCCATTTTGGGTGACCCGGCGTGTATTGACGGACCATCACAGGTGACTTAGGTGGAATGTCAACCGCGCGAGACCCTGGGTGGTATCTTTTCTGAGCGTCCTGGCGTTGAGCGGCCCTGGACGCGATTGCTTCTGACGGCCAAAGTAGATCAAGACGGGAGCGAACTTTCCTGCCTATCATCAGCTCGACTGGCGTAACACCTGTTGTCGAGTGGGGTGTTAGCCGATAGTTGAACAGAAGCCTGTCTAGTGCTAGGCGTAGGGGTTCCGTTGACTTCCGTATATTCTTCTTGAACGTTTGTACCATACGCTCTGCTTGTCCATTAGTTGAAGGATGATATGATGCGCTTGTAATATGCCGCATACCACATGCCTTCCCGAATTCTTGGAATTCAGCCGATGTAAAACACGTTGCATTGTCCGAAACAATTGTTACCGGAAATCCAAATGTTGCAAAAGTGTGTTCCAGGCACGAGATCGTTTCGCTAGAAGTTGTATTAGTTGTGGGGAAAATTTCCACCCACTTAGAGTGTGCGTCCACGATCACTAGATAATATTTTCCATCCATTGGGCCCTCATAGTCGATGTGTATGCGATGCCAAGGCTTCGCCGGCCATTCCCACGGATGGAGTTCAGCTTTCGTCGGTGCGGCTCGAGTGCTCAGGCACTCGCTGCATGACTTAGTCGTTTCTTCTAGATCTTTACCCAGAAGGGGCCCCCATACATAACTGCGAGCTAATTCCTTCATCCTGGATGATCCTGCATGGCCAGAGTGAAGTTCATCCACAATAGCTTGTCTGAGGGCTTGAGGCACAATTATTCTTGCTCCCCAGAGCACACAGCCATTTTGTGTGGACAATTCGTCTCTCCTCCTAGTGTACGGAGCGAGATCGGGGTCCCCGATCACCGTCGAAGGCCAGCCTGCCTGGCAGTATTTGTATACCTTCGAAAGTACTGCCGTCGCGAATGTGGGTGCTGGTGACCAGAGCTGATTCAAGGAAGTTTACTAGGGACGTCCATTCCGCTGGAATGGGCGTGGCTTCCTCGGGAGTTGTCAAGAGTAGACGACTGAGAGCATCAGCCGTGTTCAGCAGCACGCCAGACCGGTGACGCAAGGTGAACTTGTAGGATTGCAGCAGAAGAGCCCACCTCTGAATGCGCCCGGATGCCATCGGAGGGATGCTTCTACCCGGATCAAATAGTCCGAGCAAGGGTTTGTGATCGGTTATCACAGTGACGTCCTGTCCCCACAGGTAGCAATGAAATTTTCTGAGTGCAAAAACCATAGTCAGAGCTTCTTTCTCAGTCTGGGAGTAGTTACGCTCAGTTGCTGTTAGGGTTCGGGAGGCAAAATAGACGGGGCGTTCAATTCCCTCAATAAGGTGACACAGCACCGCTCCCACACCATACGCACTACTGTCAGCCACTACCACCATGGGTAGGTTAGGGTTAAAATTAATCAAGGTCTGGGAGTCTAGAAGTGCATGTTTAGATTTCTGTAATGCTCTCTCCTGACTTTGTGGCGTCGTATTATCGACACAACTTGATGTATTTTCAGCGGTAGCTTCAAACTATCAATGTAGGAGCTACAGTATCAGAAGTCGTAAACTTCTACGGAGCAAGGGAAAGTAAAAGCTCAGCAAGGCTCCTAATAATGTACTGACTCCGTCGTTGACAGACCTTCCTTAAAACTAGCAATGCCCGGAAGTCAAACAAAGATCTTCCGTAGCTTGTAAAATGCAAAGCGTAGCAAGACACCATAAAGGACTTTGCAGGCCAGCTTCCGGCGGTTGCGGTCTAGGCATTTCGGACCTATCCGAACCCAAGTGTAATCCGGCGGCACATCCGGCGGCGCCTGCCATGCAAGGCTCTCACTTAGATATAACAATTTCCCTCCCTTTAGATGAACATATGAAAAACGGAAAGCATTACTCAACAACCCATTCGCATTACAGAATTAGTTATTCTACCTGATCTACGCGGTTCATTTTGTACAGGTGAACTGCTAACAGGCGGTAAAGTAGNAAGAAGAGAGTTTTTTCAACAGGTCTTTAATGACTCTTACCCCCTCTCAGCTTGACCATTGCTTGCTGGAGAATAGGGTGGAGGTGTAAGGTGCTCAATGCCGTTGGAAATTAGAAAATCTTTAAAGTCTTGAGATGAAAAGTTAGAATCATTGTCACTTACGAGCACATCACACAACCCGTTTCTGCTGAAAATCATTCTCAAAGCATCGACAGTATCTGATACACTCGTGGATGGTACAACTTCGCATTCTATGTATTTAGACAAAGCATCTACAGCAATGAGAACAATTTTATTCTCGTAGAAAAAGTGATCAACATGGATACGTTCAAAAGGACGAGAAGGAGTAGGCTTTCTACGTATTTAGACTTAGGTTTTGCTCGATTTAATTGACATTGAGGGCAACTTTTCACGATGTCTTCAATAGTTTTGTCCATTCCGGAAAACCAATAACAGATCTGGCCAAGGACTTCATGCCACAAATGACAGGATGTCCATCATGAAATGCTTCAAGTACTAAACTCCGTAATGATTTGGGAATTAAAACCCTTTCTTTATAAAGTATACAACCTTTCATGATGGTCATCTGAGGTAGCAGGTTCTTAAATTTAGGCAAATTAGGATTAATTTTAGGGGGCATGCCAAACTTTATGCATTGTTTGAGCTGACACAGTTCACTATCCGCATCAGTGTGAGTTTTTATGTTTTCACACGTAACTGGAGTTTTCTCGAGAGAGTTCACTGCAAAGATCATTTCGTACGGTTCTAGTTCTGTTACCGTTGTGGGTAGAGGAAGCCTACTAAGACAATCGCTATTTACGTTACATTTGCCTTTCGAGTAGTTGAAAACATAGTCAAACTGGGATAGTCTGAGAGCCCATCTTTGAATCCGAGCGGAACAATTGAGAGGTACACCTTTGTTATGTGCAAAAAGTTTACAAAGAGGTTTTTGATTGTTATGAATAATAAACTTAGCACCAAGAAGAAATTTCTTGAACTGTTCAACACCGTAGACAACACTAATAGTTTCGCTCTGCATTATTTAGAGATCTAGAAGCAAATTGAACAGGACACCAATCATGAGAAGGACCAACGCGTTGCATGAGTACGGCAGCAACCCCATAACCAGAACTATCCGTTTCAAGGTGTCCCGCCACCCGACCGTGCAGCGTAACTTTCCGAATTAACGGACACTGAAGACATAGACTTACCATACACCCAAAGTGGGGTCAGGGAACGCTGTAATTTTTAGACATTTGGCATGACAAGCGTAACAAAAGAAAGGAGGCTCACCTGACGTTATTCGAAGATAATATTCAGGCGAACACGTCTCCAATTTAGGCCTGCTGTCAAGGACACTAAGTCCCAGAAGCAGGGGTCGGTAAAGGCCCGAACCCGTAGAGCACACTTAAGATGCACTCGCGGAGCCGGCCAAATAGAATCTGAGGGGGCAGCAGCCGGCGGCCACCTCCATAGTTTGCTCGAAACCGTTGCAGTGGCTTCGGACTCGAGCAAGAAGATCAGACGCACGATTAGTTAAGTGCACTGATATTGGTCGCCAAGGAAGTGAACCCCCCCTCCTTTGCTCCGCTTTGTCATGAATTGCCAGCGTAATTGCCTTTTTAGGCCTGGTTAAATATATGAAAGGCTTTGCCCTGTATTGTGCAAGGTATTGGCTGTCTTGCATAGGGCGTCAGCAAAGAGCGATTGCTGGATTTGCGACAAAGGAGAGTTTCATGGTTGGGATCAAACAATTTTAGAGGCTTATGCGAACGAAAGATATCCTTGATTATTTGAACACTTTTATCCTGCTTTGGAGTCCACCGGAAAGGTACATCTTTCCTAAGTGGCGAATACAGAGGATGCATGACAAGAGAAAAATTGGGTGCAAAACGACTGTAGAAATTACACAATCCTATGAAAGCTTGCAACTGTTTGAGGTTTTTGGGAACAGGAGCATTGAGAATTGCGTCTACTTTCTCAGAATTAGGGTGAACACCTTTTTTATCGAAAACGTAGCCAAGATAAGACACACGATCAGTTAAAAAGGCACATTTAGAAAGATTTAAGCGA
>JACJUY010002452.1:82638-94588 GCA_014220935.1 Platorchestia sp. MABIK | reverse complement strand
TAGCATTATGAAAACACCCTCAGTAACCACCGGGGGGCTCGCGTCGCAGTTAAAGTGGTAACTGAAGTGAAATTGACTGCCGATGCTCACTATTTCTGACCTGGGTCGGATGTTATCAATTTCTTCTTGTTGAAATTAATTAGCTCACTTTGATGCAAGTAAGTTGAATAGTTTATCGTTTCTCATTTATCGCAGTGTAGATTCAAACCCTCTTCATAAATCACCCTTCATTATAGAGGTTCAATAATGAACTCGTCAAATTTGTGAAAGCCACATGATTGCTTTTTCGTTTGAGCTTGGAGGCTACGGCGTTGAAACTAATATCTTCTGAAAAATGTGCCGCGGCCTAATATGCGACGCATTTACATGTGACTTATTTGAATCCTGTAGCCTAAAACTTGACAGATACGAGGCCACTCACAACAATCATAATTGAAATTAGAAATGCTTGCACAACGTCCCACATTTTAGAAAAGCGGCACATTTTTCAAAATATTTCATCTTCGAAGCCTGCAGACTGAAGAAAAAAAGCCTTCTTGAAGCTTTGATAAATTGGACAGGAAAAGAGAGCAAGCACACTCGCAGACAACTCAAAAAAGAACAGCTAGTTTCTTGTAGCCGTCGGTCGTCTCCAGCAGGATTGCAGCTGATGATGAGCGACGAGAGTAATCTGAGAAGTAAAAAAACTGTATCTTATTTTGGCCCATTGTCCTCTTTTTGCGTCTGTTCCGTCTTGGCGTTGTGGTCGGGAAGTTTTTTAAGAAGGATCCCGGATTATTTTTCAGGGAAAATTGAAAATTCCTTCCGTCACTCCCACTGAGACTCAGCTAGGTATTTTAACTTCAGAAAAGTTTGCAAATACCCTTACGCTATATTACTTTGACAATATGATAAAATTGCGGTCTAATGACCAAAAGATCTGTGAAAAAATACAAAAGCGTATTTTAATTATGCTAGAAAGAGGATTTGTTCATAGTTATTCATTTTGAAGATAAAGTAAGTAATTTTTTCCTCACGTAGATCCTGTTTTACCTTTAATTTTCACCCCGAGTGACTTTCTTTAATAATTTGTGGTTTTCGTGTTTAATTCGTGTTCATATTAATACATAAATTAATTCGTGTTTAATACACGTGTTATTTTACAGCCAAAAGGTGCGACCCCAATGCTGTTCTAATGTATTTCATCTTAAATTTCCTGAGGGAATAAACGACGAGATTCCAGTTGGTGAAATTCTATTACGTTTGTGCGTCGTTATCAATAGAATCCGTTCCTTTGATCTGTTAACACGTGCATTCCATTCGTGCGCTCTAATTTTATTCGATGTTTCATGGTCAATGTTATTTTCGTTCACTGATACTGTTGTGTATTCGTCGTATGGCCATACAGTTAGAAATTGATGGTAGTATTAGGATTGAAGCAGGAAAAGAGACGGAAAAATCATAATAGAACTATTTTAAACATTTTTTAGGGGTGAGATGTCGGAAAGTTTCCCAGACGATAGTCAAAATTTTTTTCAATAATCGGTGTAACTGTGATGCAAAATAATTGGTATAATAGTGACACCTTGTGCAAAATCATTCCTATGACGGTGCCCGGCATACTTCTTTCCGGCTGGTATGTGTATCAGTTTGTGATGCCAGGGACCAAAGACTACTGTTTGCATGGAAAGAATAAGTATGAATGACTAACATGACGCCAGAGCTCTGCTTCGACACGAACATCATGACCGTTTTACCGCAGGTTCAAAGCACAGCTGTCACGCTCACTACGGCAGTAATACTGCATGTCAGTGAACTCCACTGAGCAGCTCTAAACTGCTATCGGCGACTCATTTTCATTAAGAAGTTCTAACAGCAGAAACGAGGATGGTCTTAAAAACGTTAAAAATCCTTCCCTAGCCCTAAGATATACTTCTGAAAAATTGCCAATACATCAAACTTTTCCTCCTATATTTGTGAGTTTTTCTGATAATATAGAATCAATCGATTGAGTAATGAAATTTTATTAATTTTTATCTCTACATAATATATAATTTGGATTAATTTTAGACTGCATTGCATGAAAAAATAAAACTGTGCATGGTGTGTCTTGTCGCAAAAAAAGTACTTTACGCATGAATGTTATATTCTGCACAAGTGTCGATAACGAGCATGTTTCACTAATGCATGATTTTTTAAACAAGTTTCCAAACTGAATAACACTCATGACCTAAACTCAATAGCCTGAATAAATACATTAGTTGGCCTAAGATACAGGAAGTTAAAATGGCAATACGATCCATCAATCCACACAACTCTCCGCACAAAATGCTTACGGACGCACAATCTTTGTTTGTGGGTTGTGGTTTGACGAGCTCTGAGCTGTTTAGGAAGAAGAGATTCTCAGAGCACTGGTAAACTCGAAGCTGTTCCATTAATGAACCAAGTTTTTCTCGTAAAACTACATTCCTGACAAACAGGCGACCATCTTCATTAAATAAAAACAGTTCCCATGATAACTCTATAACTCTATTTAAAAGGTTATCATGAACATCACCATCAAAGTTTTTTTCATAAAACTACATTCATGACAAACAGGCGATCATATTAATTACATAATATGGTTCTCACGATAATTCTATTTCAAAGGAAATCATGGACATCATTTGTAACGGAACTATATGTGAAGATAACTCCTTTGTTACGTATGACGTTGGTACTAAAGTAAATTCTAAATAGCTTCAGGACACGTCTGACAATGCTCCGATGTGTGTGTTTTTTTACCTCCAGCAGGTAAAGAATGAATGCGCATTTCCTCTCCACAGCAATATTCCTTGAGGGAACGCTAAGAAAGCGAGGTGGAGGAAAGCCGACGTGTTCCGAATTAAATATTCTGTTTCCTCGCTGCTTAGGCCACGCATGCCACTTGGGGAAAGTGCGGGGAAAGTGCGTGCATTGTTTTTCGAAAAAAGTTCAGTTGCTGATGAACTTATTTCATTCCTGCTTAGTGGTCTAGGTTGAACGTTTTAGCACACGCGAAAGATGTGTTTGTAGGATTTTGGATGTGTCGTACGAATGAGTTTTAATTGTTGATGAACGGATTTTATTGAAGTTTAATGATCTCGGTTGAATGTATTAGCATTCACGGAAAGTAGATTTTGTGCGGATATCGTTGACATCAATGAACTTTTTTCGTAGCACGCCGTATGTATAGTATATCCTTCAGAATGGACATCCGTCATTTTAATTTTACTCGATAACATTAATGAAGCCAGAATTATTTTCCGTGATTCAAATTCTAGTATTTAAGAAAAAAGTTGTTCAATGAAAGTTTAGGTGGACGGCGAAAATCAAACGAGAACAATTTGAAAATATTTAGATACTACTTTTTTCACCTAAGACATCCAGGGTGATTCAGAGACGTTTGAGTCAACTATAACCTAGAATTCTTACTGGTAAAATAAGCATAATTTTCTGTTTGAACGGATAGCCAAAATGCTCAGTTAGAAAGTTACAGAAACCTGAAATGTTAGAGTACGGTTAAATTCAACTGTTCAGCTAAATTTTTGAATTCCCGCTTGAAAGCTATTGCTCTCGACAGCGAAGATATAAACCTAATCAGGGCTTTAGTTCACGCTGAGCAGTCCATCCGCAGCACAGGTTTGAACAATAGTTGACCAACTACCGAATTGTGGAATGCACGTGAGCATTTAATTTACCATACACCGGCTGCAAAAATATACTGAGAAAAATATACCAGTACTGCAATAATGCGGAATGAAAAATTCTTATCAGATGTGTGCCCGTGCATCTAACTTTTGCAGCTAAATATAAGAAATAAAACTACTCGGGATTTTATTTTTTCATTTACCCGAGACTTCGCTCTCACGTGTAAGGTTTAATAATTTTAACCCAGCAAATTTTGATTGCTCTTCCCAATAACGAATTATGCTCATGTTCAAAGAAATCTGAGGCACCGCGTGCACTGCTTGTACACAGACAGAGCAATGAGTGCGTTTGATAAAACATTTCATCGTTTAGTTGCATAAAGCTTTGAGAGAAATACGAATTTCAACAAAGTCTAAGTAATACTCTCATAAAATGAAGCAAAATCATGTTCATGGCGAGGAATGAACGTTTCAACAAGATGCCAATTAAAGCACAGTACTCAGTGAGAACTACCGTCTGCTTTGTACTGAAGACCCTGGTATAACCATGGTTTAGAATCAAAACTGACGTTTGCGACCTTTCTAAGAATATCGAAAGAGCATTAGCAAAAGGTCTGGTACGTTTCTCTAATTTTATGAATTTACTTTTCCACTGATGTCAACAGTGGGAACATTTCAACTTGTCCTGCCCTCAACGTGGGCAAAGTTCTGGGTGTTTTTCAACGAAAATAAGGTCGTCTAGGCTCTGTTTTCAAACAGCCGTAGGATTTAAAGAAGTTTTTCAAGCTCAAGATAAATTGAAATAGTTTTTATAACTTTGAAGCAACATTGAACATTTCTAAAAACATAAATGGAGCTTAACATACGTTATGTAAAGAGTATTTAAAAATATCCTGCCATATTAAAAATAATCTGTTCATGTGTGTACTGAGGAAAATTTATGGTCAGTTAAATTTTTAGCAATTTGCACAATGTGTTGTTCAAATGTAAAAATACTCATTGAAAAAATAAAAATACATATATGCAAAAATACTCATTGAAATATACTTCTATACTTGAAAAACATGCATATCAAGAGAAAAGTTTTCATTGAGAACGAATATACCAGAGTTGGAGTTCAATCAATTTTGATAGAGTTCAGCCAGGTGTCACAGAAAATGAATATATCCTTCCATTCCCCTATCAAAGCAAAAGGCCTTCGAAGCCAACCTCGTTCTCGAGTCGTGCGTATCCCAGCGACCGAAAATCTTCGTAGTTCCATCATCATGGAGATGACGTTAGAAAGATTGTTCGACTCGGTCGACTCGTCAATTGAGATTCTTGTTCCGTCTAATCTAATCTGCATGGCATCTAGAGCAAGTCATCAATCTGAGCTGCTGGCTGCAGTCGGCACGTTTCTCATGGTTGCATATGGAATAGACGGCGTGTCGGTAGCAGGCTTATTTCGCCACGCTGAATTTATGAAGGAAATTGTTACCTGCGAGGAATTCCCTTAAAGTAGAGAACTAAGGCCCATGTTTTTGAAGTATATGATAAAAAAATCTATCCGTACTGAGTATCTTAAGGAAATTATTTCCTGTGAGGTACTCCCTCAAGGCAGAGAACTAAGGCCCACGTTGCCGAAGTATTCAATCGAAAATTTCTATCCGCACTGAATTTGTGAAGGAAATAGTTACCTGTGAGGCATTCCTTTAAGCAGAAAACTAAAGGTCACGTTAACGAAATATATAATAATGAAAAATTTCTATCGGCACTGAATTTCTGAAGGAAATGGTTACCTGCTAGATCTTCCCTCAAGACAAAAAACTAATGCCCACGTTTTTGAAGTGTACAACGGTGAAAAATATCTTACCGTACTAAATTTTTGAAGGAAACGGTCAGTTCTGAGGTATTCCTTTAAATGTTAACAATCAAGCCCGAATGCCCCTTCGTAATATGCAAAACGTTGGTGTATGGTACATAAGCCTAACAACTTCCATGTACCAATTGAAATTTTCAACTCCGCAACAGGGAAAATAATAAGACAACTGGCTTCCCTAAAAAAGACCATCGGCATTTCGGGAGGCTACTTCTCCTTACTTTTCACTGTTTCTTCGTTGATCTTATCACTTTTTACACTCCCTCTCTATTTGTTACTATTTCTCTCTGATTTTTCATTATTCTCGTCGCTAGTCTTGTTCCCCTTTGCTTTCCTGAGTTTGTCCCTTTTTCTGAAAGGTTTTCTAACTTCACGGTATTTTTCACAACTTGTCTCTACTACTTTCTACACCTCTGTGGTCCTTGTTCTTTCGCACTGCAACTCTTTGCTTCTCGTTACTTTCCTAAGATTAAGACGTGAGCTCAGTCAGTTTGACAAACGAAATCCGTCAGCCCCTCATTTACCTTAACCAAAAATCCAACAATTTATTCTCAAAATTACATGTGCGACGTAGTTTTAGGAAGACAATTGAGTTAATTTTTTTTCAAAAACCACTTGTCACAACGAAGGCGGGTAAATTTTGCACTCAACTGTAAAGCCCTTGTTGGAAGCAAGATGCGAAACTGTGTTGGTATTAGGGTCAAGTTGAGCGTGTGGTTATTTACTCTAATATTCTCTATTACTTAAATACTCTACGTTATACGAGTATAAGTTAATTTTTACAAGCATTTCTCCCAAGTTTTATCTAGTGAATGAAACTTACATATCACTTTAGAAAGGCTTTTTTAATGAAGGAATGTCAGTCACACTGCAGACAAAGGCGTCTTGCATTGGTTTATATCAGAAAATAGCGTTTCGATAAAGATTCTCCCACGGTAAAATGAACGTTCTCTTGTTTTTAAATAACTCGAAAACGAACATCATCTGCCTTTTTGCACAAGCACGTATTCGCTAACGTTTGAAAGTTTTTTTCATCTTCATGAACCGATCATCAGTACGATAGAACGCGCTTTATCGTTGCAAACTAAGAAGTACGATTTGGAGAACATAAACATATGCCTAAGTTTTATAAATAAAATGTGACGAAAACCTCAAGAAGAATTTGAGTGAATATTAACAATTTTGAATAAAAAGTACATCGTTCAAATTTACACGATGTGAGCATTAACAGAATCCATCCAATACACGACATTGTTTCATTCAACTTAGTTAGCAGCTCTTTGAACTAAAAATAACATTTTTTGACACCATAATACAATGCAGTAATCTATGCACGAAATTTTCTTTAGCCAAAGAATGACCATTTTTTAAACTTCTTTACAGGCTTTAAAATGTTGAATTCATGGTAGAACTTTATTTACTCGTTGAGCTGCTATGTGACCTAACAATGACATTTTTTTAAACGATAATACAGAGAAGTTATTCTGAGTAAGATTTTCTTTAAAAAAAGAAGACCATTGTTCAGACTTTCTCACTGGCTTCATAATATTGAATTCATGGAAGAACTTTTTATGCTCGTTGAACTAATCTGTGAACTAACGATAACATTTTTTGAGTTTAAAAACAGTAAAGCTATTCCTTTGTAAGATTTTCATTTGAAAAATGATGACTATTTTTTAAACTTCTTTACTGGCTTCAAATATTGAATTTATAACAGAATTTTATTTGCTCGTTGACAGCAATTCGTAAAAGTTTCGTCACCATGTCTCTGTGGAATGTGGACCCGCGCATTTGACGGCAAACACGCCGCTCATTTTGTACGTATGCCTTTCACATCAGCTGTGCCAAAGAGTAATTTTACCTTCAATCATTCGGTCCTGAAGGGACTTCAAAGTGATGCTTCGGTGGCCTCCGTCATTTAATTAAGTGAAGAAATTCTCTTTGACACGAGTGGTTCGACGAAACACGACTGTGAAAATCAAAGGCATTCCCGCGACGGAAGGGGAGTGATACTTTTTGGGCTCAGATAGTATCCCTCAGCAACTGTAATTAATGATTCATGTCTCAAACTTTTGTAAATCTCTTTTGCAGTTTTTAAGTCCATATTTCATGTTATAAAAACACTCCAGCAATGAAAAATTGTAATGCGCTTCGCTAGAGTCTCAAAGACGGGCACAATTGATAGAAGGACGGTGTGTAAATGCATATTTCATGTTGTAAAAACATTCCAGCAATAGGTGATTGTTATGCGCTTCGCTACGGTTTCAAAAACGAACACTATTCCTCGAAGATGCAGTGACGACTTCGGGCGAACCAATGACTTCTGGGGAATTAGTTCTATGCGGCCATTCATCCCAAAAATTCGCCAGCAGCATTGCCACACACACACATCTTGTTGCGTATATTAAGAAAAGAAAACGCTCAACTAGGTTACAAAAGGTTATTTGGAATACATGCTACGAGTTTTACCCAATTATCAAGAGTTTTCATTTCGCTGAGAGACGGTGAAATGATTGCAAGATCGCAGCTCGTGAAACTCTTCCTGTGCCTAATGAAGTTACTTCAGCTGACGCGCCGGTCATGCGAGCTGTTAAAAAGTTTACATTACCGTTTTACCCTCGTTGGAGTAGGTGCTCTTTTGGGGAAAGTTACGAGGAGTCTCTAATGAACTGTCGACATGCTTGCAGCCCGCTGTAGGACTTCGCTGTGCCATATCTTACGATAGCGTTCCCTGCTAGTCAGCTTTGACGCTTCTGCTCTGAGTTCGGAAATGATGTTTGATGGCATTGATGGCAAATGTTCTCCTGTTGTAAAACGTTAAAAGATTGCGTTTATTCAAATGAACTGCAAACGGGATGTAATTTGAAGCAAATAATAAGCCATTATAATTTGTGTTACTTGTTGAAAAACGACGTGTGAATTTACATACACCCAGCAGCGCTGCAAAGACCGCGAGCAGCTTAATTCATTGCACAAATGTTCCCGTGAGGGCACGGTGCCACAGCATATTAACTCGTTGCTTGCGATGAGTCAAACTGAAGGTCAATGTTCAACTCAAATTTAAATTCAATTGTAGTGGGCAATTTTGAAATAAGCAATCATTAATGGGATCATGCCCTCATTTAGCATTAATTGAGTATTTATGAAAATTGAGTTTGTGACAACTGATTGGTCAGCATCATTATGAAATACCCTTCCGTGGCCACCGGTGGCGCACGTTGCTGTCAAAAGGTTAAATCGCCTCAGAGACTGCGGCAAGGCGCTGCAAAGTTGCGCCGCTTCCCACAAAGCATCTCAGCAGCAAGCAGCTGGAGCGGCAAAGTGGACATTTTTGCGCAGGTGCTGCGTCAGCGCCATGGCTGCCACCCTTGACAGGGGTGCGCTGGTTGACGGCGGTCTACTCCGATAGCAGAGGCAATACGGTTAGCATTCAAAAAGGTGCAAAAAACTACTATTTAGGGAATTAAGAATTAAATCTGTTAAGATTTAAAAAAATACGTAAAACTCATTTGGCGAAAGCTGCTCTAATTTTTTTTAAATTCGTTCCCTGAACTGCTTGCGGAATTGCTAAAAGTGATCTGAATTATTCACACAACAGTATCATTGCATTCTTTCAAACTATAGAAAGCATAATTTAGTATGCGTGCATCATGTATTCATCATGAAAAATATACGTGCATCATTTAACGTGACATCAAAATTGAATAAAACAATGTTAACAGTTTATTATTATTATTCATATTTCAAATTACTTTCCATTTTTTTGTATAGAATAATTTCCTAATCGAAGATTGTCACTTCTACTCCGGAAAACGGCCCTCCCCGAGCGTCACTCAGTCCTGCCTGTTCTATACTCAAATGTAGCCATAGTCAAACGTGACCATTGTACTAGACTTGAGACACAATCTACTACTGTATCGCTTGTGGTAAATAAATTGTTTAAATTGTTAGAGTTGTTTGAAAATCTTTTTTTATTCAAGTACTTCACAATTCTGTACCTGAAGGTTCCATGAACAAAATTCTCGAATGTATTTGATAGAATGAGTTATTTAGTGGTAACGCTTTCATTTTTTTTTGCCTTCCATTTCTGAACATGCGCCGAGATGAATTCAATTAGTGTTTAGCGCAACTACACTTCTCTTTAAATTTACATGTAATGCTGAACGCTTTTATTGAGTCTTATGCCACGCCGTGAAGAGTAAATATTTTGTTGAGGTATCAGCTTCATAAATTTTGCTAGCGGATCATTTTCAGCAACATGCATAAAGATCAATTATTCAGTTGAAGTATTAGCTTCATCAATTTTGTGAGCGGATTATTTTTCGTATAAAGTAACGTGCTGCATGACCCCCAAAAATCAGTTATTTTCTTTGAGTGTCAGTTGTATGAATTTTGCTAGTGGAGCATTTTTAGAGTAAAGTAACGTACTGCATGACATATAAAAGGTTAAAAGCATGTTGATTAATTTCATTAAAGTATCAGCTTCATAAATTTTACGAGCGGATCATTTTTAATACATATAAAGTAACGTGCTGCATGACCTCTAAAAATTTATTTGTTGAAGTATTAGCTTCATAAATATTGCGTGCTTACCACTTTTAGTACCATGTCCAAAAGTCCTTCTAACTCTCGGGGAATATTCTGGGATAATTGCATTCCCAGAATTCTCAGGTGCATGCCACCGAGAAATCTTAAATGTGAAAATCCGAGCTCGATCATTAGTTAAGATCTTACTTCTGATGGACCTAGGAGATTGGTGTTCTATTCGTTAAAAGCGCCAAGGAATAGAGGTTCACAAAAGAAAATTTCTGCCTCCTGTGAAACCGAATTGCAATCGCGTACATATATACCAAATAAATGTTTAAACATATATTTATAATTTGTATTTATTTACGCTCAAATTACATTTATATTACTTATCATTTCTTGCGGTTCAAAAGTTAACTTCTTGCCGTTGTAGAAAATAGAGCTTTCAGTCATCAAAGCACTTTTTGCACTTTGTACGTACTCATAAATTTATTGATAAAATATCGGAACACCGTCTCTCGATGTAGTGAAAACGAAGGAGGATGAGCCCTTTCTTCATTTTTTTGCATTATTCGTACTTATTCAGGCTACATAGTATGGGAATGCCAAATATTCTACCTGCTGTTCGATATCATTAAATTTAAAAAAAAACTTCCACCAAATCAGACTGATTTCAAATAAAAGTTGTTAAGTATCTAGTTATATATTTCTTTGAGTACTCTCTAAGAAACAAAGGCCAAAAAATCGTATGATTTTAAAGTATTTTTTATTGACATCAGCAGCTACGGTGTTAAAATTTGAGAATTTTGTTTTTCATTTTGATACACATAAAACAACTTTATTTCGAAACTCTGATGATCTCTCTTTTACCGATATTCTGTGCGTGCATAAAAAATTCGAGCGCTAATTACAAGCCAAGTTGAGCGTGATTGGCTATTTGTTGTATGAGTATTTATAAAATGAACACAAGATTACTTAAATATATAATAATGTGAGCATGAGGTTAGAGGCATCAATGTTTCGCGGAACAGTTCGTATGGCCACTTGATTTTTTTTAGTTAATAGTTGAATGCTGACCGAGCTATTATGTCTGGGTAGCAAAAATTCTTCTTTATTGAGATAATATGGGTAGTGTACCCATTTCGTCATGAATGACAAAATTTGGGTTTGCCAACAGTAGTTGATTCACTTAAAACTAGTAACCAGTTTTTTCAAAACTAGGATCTAGTAATCGGTTTCTTCAAAACTAGGATCTAGTAATCAGTTTCTTCAAAACTAGGATCTAATAACCAGTTTCTTCAAAACTAGAATCTAATAACCAGTTTCTTCAAAACTAGGATCTAGTAATCAGTTTCTTCAAAACTAGGATCTAATAACCAGTTTCTTCAAAACTAGAATCTAATAACCAGTTTCTTCAAAACTAGAATCTAATAACCAGTTTCTTCAAAACTAGTATCTAGTTACAAGTTTTTTCAAAACTGGGATCTAGTTATCAGTTTCTTCAAAACTAGGATCTAATAATCAGTTTCTTCGAAACTAGGATCTAGTAACCAGTTTCTTCAAAACTAGGATCTAGTAATCAGTTTCTTCAAAACTAGGATCTAGTAACCAGTTTCTTCAAAACTAGGATCTAGTAACCAGTTTCTTCAAAACTAGGATCTAGTAATCAGTTTCTTCAAAACTAGGATCTAGTAATCAGTTTCTTCAAAACTAGGATCTAGTAACCAGTTTCTTCAAAACTAGGATCTAGTAATCAGTTTCCTCAAAACTAGGATCTAGTAACCAGTTTCTTCAAAACTGGGATCTAGTAACCAGTTTCTTCAAAACTGGGATCTAGTAACCAGTTTCTTCAAAACTAGGATCTAGTAACCAGTTTCTTCAAAACTGGGATCTAGTAACCAGTTTCTTCAAAACTAGG
>JACJUY010002452.1:35441-82602 GCA_014220935.1 Platorchestia sp. MABIK | reverse complement strand
CAGTTTCTTCAAAACTAGGATCTAGTAATCAGTTTCTTCAAAACTAGAGCCTAGAAATCAGTTTCTGTAAAACGAGAAGTTTAGAATATCACAGATTGGATGGTTTCGGCTATTGTTCTCATTTCACTGTCTTCTTGAGCCAGCTCAATATCTTTTCATTAAATCAATCTTTTCAACTCTTCCTCCTTCAACTTCTCGAGAAAATGCATTGCGAACTTCTGCAACTCTCGGCTGTTCTATTTACGTTTCAATGATGTCTTGTGACATTATCCACATTACAATGCAAGCAAATTGGAAGCTCAGATCTGGAGTACAGCCATTGCATGTACCTAAATGAACTTGAACAGCGATGAACAAATGCGGATAATTTATAAGTGTTTTTCAAAAGTATTTTTTTCTGCTGACTTCAGCTGAAACTTGTAAATTAAAACGACATTCCTTGTCCTCCACTTAATATTGAAGAATATACGCGCTGCTAAGCACAAAACTATTCATTGAAGTAAGTTCACTTCTGAAGAAGAAGCACATTTCCGAAGTGATGAAAAGCCCCAGGGTAATATTGAATTTAAACCAACAGCGCTGAATTTGATAAAAATGGCTCCTCAATTCTGAGTTATTCTTTTCTGACTAAGAGTGACTGCTAAGACAAAAGAGTGCAAAAGAGGGGTGTACCTCATCTTAAATACTGAGCTACGGAGTCACGTACTCATTTTAAGCACTGATTTATCCTTGATAAAGCACCATGCAAGAGTTTCGAAAGATGGACTGCATGATTTCGTTGAAAATTGCTTTCACTATAAATAGTTAGCAAAAACCTATTTTTTGGTCGTAGAGTTAATTTGTTTATCTACGTCATAGTTAAAAGGTCCCATTGAATAGTAATTATCCCGCTGTTGACTTGATTCGTTATTGTCAGGTCATTCAGAATCATAAAAACGATCGATGATGATTGAAATCGCCGTGCAAGGATTTTGACGTTTTCCAAGCTGCATAAAAAAGTGCAAATTCTTTGCTGCCATCGATTGCTGTTTAGAATTAAAATGA
The DNA here is from genome assembly GCA_014220935.1 of Platorchestia sp. MABIK. Classification (NCBI taxonomy): domain Eukaryota; kingdom Metazoa; phylum Arthropoda; class Malacostraca; order Amphipoda; family Talitridae; genus Platorchestia; species Platorchestia sp. MABIK. The sequence continues at coordinate 81,558 of JACJUY010002452.1, read as the reverse complement.
GATAATTCCACAATATTCTCGCGCACCATACCCAAATCCGTCACTGAGACCATAATGCCTTTATTCTGTTAAATTATTGTATTTGTCTTTATTCTGATTTTACTTCCAAATCAGTCACTGAGACCACAATGCCTTTATTCTGTTAAATTATTGTATTTGCCTTTATTCTGATTTTACTTGATGAAATAAAGTCCCTTCCTGATAGCATTGTGCAGATTCCATTCTATTTCATATGAGCCTACATTATCTTGTAATTGCAAGTGATTTTCAACCATGCATATCTGACTGCGGTAGACTACGTGTAAACCAACGAAATAAGCAATATTTCTAATTCTTTTTCTCATATATCATCACATGCCAATAACATTATTCACCGTACTTCTTCATAGTGATTGCATAAAATATTGCAGATGGCGCCTCTGAAAATGTACACTCAACTATATAAGGCGATTCGGTTAATAACAGCCACAAATAAGAAATGGTCGCGTATTTTCCGCCGTGGCGAAAAGGTTTTGTTACTGTTAATGACATCAGAAAGTAAAAACTAGTTAAAACTAGTTAAAACATCAGAAAAACTATGAAAAAAAAAATTTTTTGTTTAGAAAAATTTGAGTTAGGCTTTTAATTACTTACTGGGGATCGGTTAATAAACCTGGGCTTATGTGAATACATTCAAACTAACTTATCAATAGTCCTAACATTTAAGGTGATATTTCGTGAGATTCGTGAGTGAGCTAGCATTATACCCTGAGTCAAGAAGCTTTCCACAGAAAAATACCGTCGACCATATTCACTAGCTTATCGATAATAAGTCCATATGGTAGCTATTCTTTCATCATTTTATTCGTTGTCAGTTATCATAGCATAGGTGATGCATAACAACGCATTGAAATAATTTATCATTTGAATTTTTTGGAAAATAAGCGTGTTCCCATGCAAGGTTTGGCGGCTCCAGTGTTCCCACATATCCGTAGAATTCAATAAATAAATAAATTCCCTAAATTACCACACCTAATTTTCACTGGCAGTCAAATATTGGTCTAATTGTATTTCGTCACCATGACGAAATGATCTTCGTTAATCAGTGATGATGAATTACTGTGTCCAACGCACTGTATGACACTTGGAGAATAAATTATTGAGGGATTCACAGACAGAGAAATTCTGAATCAATTGAATTGCGAGGCACAGAAATGAATCTATTCAGTTGTGTGGAAGAAAACATTGGATGAACACAGGCCTGGTCAGTCAGGTGATGTATGAACAATGAGCTTCAGGCAGAGGAACATGAAACAGTAGCATCAGAGGACTTGTGATATTAAGACGACCTGAATAGGTGATAAATACTGATTGTGCGAAAATAGAACAATTTTGTTAAGCTTTCTGAGCAATGAACAAAATTTCTATATTTACATCACGAGCAAGTGTCATAATGCACCACACCAAACGGAATCGTAACGCAGCTGTTTCTGTCGATTAATGTCTTTATAATGCTTACAACAGCGTCGAATTTGCATGGTGTTTAATAGTTTTATAGTCTGATTTATTAGGCCTCATGTTTTGAGATCCACTTTGCATTCACTAAAATTAATCTTCGGCTAAACAAAGTAGAATATATGTTGTTTTCTTGAATATTCCGAAAACATTTTCTGATACTGAATACGACGTAAGCTTTACTTATGATTATGTATTGTCGAACATTGTTTTTAGAGTCACAACATTAAATTTTGCGATTTTCAGGATTACATCAGTGTTTTATCTATTATTTAAGGTTTTTATCACACAGATGATAACATTAGAATTGAAACATCAATTTTTCAAAACGTAATGTTATTATGTTCTGAGGCAGATTTATTGGTAATCCTCAAAAAATGAACATCAATTTAAGAAGAAAATTAGAATTTTGTAACCCAAAACGTACAGGGTGTAAAGGGTTAAAAGAATTTAACGGAAAAATTTACCTCGTTTTTTTGCGCTGTTATTACTTTTTTTACAAATGCATGACTTTTTCGTTCGCTTAAATGTATTCCCACAAAACGGCTGATGAAATATTTTTACCCTTAAATGAAAATATGAGCCGAGTCTCAAAAATTTGAAAGCAAATTAGTTTTAATAATCGAGAACATTTTTCACCAGATAGCTCGGTGGTATTGTGCTTCACACATATAGTTAACTCATCATTTTTGAAAATCGATGCCAAGAAAACTATGAGAAACATAGGAAATAAGTCAGGAATAGTTTCAAGATAGGACCAAATAGCTTGAACTTTTTTATAAGCTAAGAATGGATACCGCCATTAACACTCTTTGAAGCCAGCTGAAATGTTTCACAATTTCGCTCACAATCAGCTATAATTGCGGTGGAGAAATTCGGTCCTGAGCATTTCTTCCGTTCACGCTTGTTGATCTGCCAGCTAGTGCAAGAAAATCCCCTTGCGCAATTGTACTTCCTCGATCCTTCGCAGGTTGGGTGACTTATTCGTGCTTAGTCATTCGAGATTGTCTATTTAAATGCTCTATGTAACACTAAGAACGTCACTTTTTTACTTAAAGGATAGTTTCCAAGGTATGTACAGCTTTCATCACCAGATCCGAAAGAAAGAACTATCATTTATTGCTTGCTCCGGTTTGATACCCCTGTTTTAACTCGTAGCTGGTTTCAAAATGAACCCACGATTGGTGCGACAGCTTTATGCTTTGCTCTTAACATTTCGATGTGAGGGTGTCATTATCGCGACAACGATGGTCGCGAACGATGTGAGCTACACCGGCAAAAAGATCGTCGTTGGCGCAAGCACGGTACAGGAGTGTGCGTCCCTGTGCCTAAAAGAAGAAAACTGTGGAGAGATTGTTTACGACACAACTGTGGTGAGTCGGAAAACAAATTCGTGAAATGGAATTGCTGCTGGATGAAACATGATTGATGGACATGCGTTATGGTTGTGGCATTTCAAAGTGTGGCAAAGAAAGAAGTGAACTGGAGTATTTTACACCTTGGTTATCCCCCTAAGACATTTTGCGTAATAGTTCATGGTTTTACCAGTACGTAAGAGTTACATTTTGAAATTTTGTGATGGGTGTGCCATTGATGATTTGTTTAAATTTTTGGGGAATGTGTATCAATTTCACTGCTTGAAAAATGTTCTGTTTCAATGTATGATAAAACATTTGCGACTTGCGAACGTTTATTCTTTGCCAGTCCAATTTACATTTTGACTTGACTGCGAAACATTATTATCTCAATCTGTTATAATAGGTGTAAAATTACGAAATACATGGCGAAGCTTTTTTGTTGATTCAAATACAACTTTTCCACTAGGTACAACAATTTCATTTTTTGTTAAAAATATCTATTTCTGTAGGAAACCAATTTATGTTGAAAGGTAGAAAAGCTGAAAGAATTAAATATGAAGATTTTTATTTCACCAGTTCACTTCAAGGAATTCAACACTAGCTTGTTGATAAAATATTTATCCTTTTCGCTAGCTTTAACTTGTAACAGCCTCGATGAATGTTTGAAAAATCAACATTTTTTGTATAGTTTCTTGCCAAAAAAATTGTAAATTGACTTCTAAATCTCTTCCTTGAGAATTTCGATTCGAATTTCCTTGAACAATCGTGGGACGCATAAAAGTCTTTGTTCACTGATTGAAAACAGCTAACTTACGTAAATACAGTACATCATTGAATGTAAACAAACACTTTGCAAAGTGAAATACTGCGCAGAAAAAACAACGGGCTTATAGAAGTAGACAATGAAGCCCACGACATGCATCAAAAACATGTTGTCATTTTTCCTCCTTCTCCGAACGCTTTTTTCAATTTTGAAATGTAGCTACAAGCTAAAATATTGTCGTTTTAAATTGGACGTGCTTTGACTTAATTAATAAATTTGATTAGCCCTTGCATCGGATAGAGTCTCATTGTAAGGCAATAATTTACCTACCTGAATGCATTTCATGTGGAAGACTAAGCTTGTGAGTTTATGGAGAGACAGCAACCAATCGATTTTGCAACTTTGAATAACATGGTAAGCAGATGGAGAGTGCCTACAATCGATATTAAGTAAAATAATCGGGTACGACTGTAGGTATGATTTGATGCCAACTTAATTATTCAATTTTTATTGAGGGATTTTTCTTACACAAGCTCAATTTCCATATTGAAAAAATTTAAACACTTGGATAACGGCATTTTTTTATGAATGCATCTTAGAAGTTAAGAATATTCATGCTGAAATTGACTCATAAATCAGTTATTAACTGCATAAAACCCTGAACTTTACTTCCAGACTGACAGGCGGTGCACCCTCTTCGTTGACATACAGGGTAACACCGACCTCCTCGCTGGCCTCTTGGTGTACCGGCGCTCCTTCTTGAAGAACGGAAAACAAATTTTGAAACTGCCGCGCCCTGCTGCGGACTATTACGCGTAAATATTTCGATACACCGCTCTCATACATTAGAAAGAATGAAAGAAAACGTTTGAAATGGTGACATCGGTTAAAATGGAGACAACCGAATCAAAAATGGGGGGGAGAAAAACAAAACTTAGGTAGGCTCAGCTGTGATAGCAAAATTTTTATTCCACACCTCAAGAAAAAAAACAAATTTGTTGGTTTTTCGGTAAAGCTGGTTTATAAAATATTAAATTAAATGGCACAGAGAATTTGTATTTCACTCAATATGAATTCAATATGTTCATTTCAATAAAGACTACTCCTATTCTGCTGAAGTAAGTGTTATAACTTATTCTTAAGCAAAAGAAAGCCAATAGACTAGTTTCTTTGAAGTACGTATCATAAATATTAGATTCACTGCTTCTAATGTTTTACATAGTTTCATCAAATATTATCATTGTTAGAAGGGATAAAATGATATCTAATTTATAACCGCGTTTTGCTTCGCAGTGATACTTGGTCGGACCTTAAAAAGGTGTTTGGTAACTTTAATTGTTAAAAATTTAGGAAGCAATTTAAGGTTCTCTAGATTCAAGAAACAAACGAGACAATTTTAGGTCATAAAGCTTCGAGTGGATGTCAAATTCTAATATGTCAGCCACTGAAAGTGAACGAGTTATGAAGTCGTATGAGTGATAACCAGCCGAAAATTTAGGGGAGGAGGGGTGGGATAGACATAAATTATCAGTAATCTTTTTACTCTTAAACTAATACTAGCGAGCTCAACATTTCGGGTGGCCATGGCTCCCGTGGCCCCTATCTTCCCCCCCTGCCTACGCTATTGAGTAAGAAGAATGTATTGGACATTATAGACAAAATGTCATTTTAGTTACTAAAGCTTAATGTTGAGCTTGGAGTTGACAAAACATAAGAAAATTCAAGTCAGTTTAATACTTTTTTCACGGTTAGTCAAATGTTTACGTGTAAATTCTAAAAAATTACCAAAACTAGAATCATAAAATTGTGTTCAAACAGATACCGCACTATTTACAGTGATAGTTACTTTAAATACATTCATTTGCTCATTTCAGAGACCACGTGGCCAAGTGCGAAGCTCTCGGCCTGATCATCATGCCCGCTCCCACTAACGTGCTCGACCGGACCATCATTGGCAGTCTAGGCAAAGTTGTCATGGACGTGATGACCCCGGAAAACTCGCTCGACATAGTCAACGCTGCTGGAGACAACATCACCAACCCTTACCTCAGGTTTTACGATTTCCCCACTGCTGCTGGACGTCGCTATTGCTTCCCCAATAATTACATGCACATGTATTTTATTCGTTGTGTCACTGATGGGGTTCAAGCTCGAAACACTGTGTGTGTCATCGCATAAATTTAATTCTATAGATGCAGAATAGTCAATTATTGGCCTTCAATATGAGTTTAAGCCTACAATTTGATGGACGTGCAGTGAAAAATTGTTCACGCCAAAAAAATTTTTCGAGCTGAAACCAAAAATGAACTCTTTTTTTTGTCATGTAACAACACCGTCTAACTTTTTCGCTTGTGCATTTATGACTTTAGCAACTCTAGTATAGTTTCTGTACTGGACGGCTAAAATCATATATGTTTCTGTCAAAAAGTTCAACCGGGAAGAGCCATAAAACAAGCACAATTTGGAAGAACTCTTGAACTTAGTTTTATTCATAAATTTTAGTTGGCAGCAAAAGCCTTTTCTCGTATTGCAGAAAATATATCCTCCGTAAGACCATTGAAGTCTCCTCGTTGAAAAATAACTAAGGACTATCTTGGAAATGTACTTTAAAATGAAAGGAATGGGGGCGGATTTGAAATGACTTATTGGATGATTATTGTTACAGGTGATTTTTAGCCAAATCTTGACGGAGAACAATAGTAAAGAAATTAAATTTGAAGCTATCTTTCTCCTTATTCTCCATACATTGGGTGAATCAAAAATTGTTCAACTCAATGCACGAGTTGTCTTTAACAAAATCACGCTTTAGGGCATCTGTATTTTAGATTTTTTCTGGACTCATAAAATATCGATTCCACTGTACATAAAACAATTTTTTCAATTTACTACATCTGTACAATGAAACAACTATAACAAAAACATATTACGCTTGTTATAAACAGGATGATACCCTATATGTAACATCACCTTACTCTAAATATACAGGAATATCAACCTTCCGTGGTGTTTTTTTCAGAAAATCAATTGAAATTCTGGATCACGGAGCTGTGACAAATTTTACCAAAATTTGATATCGCTCTGATCCATTTTCTAAAAAAAAAAACTCAAAGCTCCAAGAACTTTGCTAACCGATGGCTCAAATTCACAGCTAGCCCCTGACTATTCTTTTGAAAAAGTTGGAGCCCCTGATTAATACATTTAAAATCCACGTTGTACCGTAATTCGTTTCTTGTGAAGGTTATTTCAAACGTTTTTTTAAAACAGCATGTTACTCCAGTGGGCCACATTATCATTGTCAACAGAAACACTTGAGTACAAACGTGCTAGTTATTGGCAAGCACAAGAACTGTATCTTCGAGTGAGAGGTCAACTAACTGCGAGAACGTTTTCTTCTAGATATCCAGGGTGTCCGCTATAAAGGAAGCCGATTTAGAAATGCTGTCGTTTGCAAAATATTAGTGCTAGAAGACTGAAATATGTTTTGTTGAAAAGAACAGAATTTGAAGTTTTATGGATTTCAATAATTTTGTTATAGATAAGCCATAGATCGAATTAGTCATGAATAATTATTATAATGCTTTTTTACGATCTCTTGAGGTTGTTTCTCTGTTCTGGATACATTTTCACTTTGTTTGAGGCATCTCGTCGAACATGAACATGGGCTAGAAGAGAATTTTTACAGGGAAGTGATGTGTAAGTTGCACTGCGGTGGTTAACCAACGTTAGGTAAGCACACCTGTTCAGCTAATGAGAGCTCCTCCGTTGGCCAATCATTTGTGCGACTGAAATGGTAGCAGATAAATATCCTCGTCCAGTCCAGTCGGTTGAGCTTTCCGTTCTACGTACATTGGGAGCCGTACAAACTTCAGAATGTCTTTAAAACGGAAGTTATTGTGTCCAATCCTGTGAAAGAATTCAAGGAAAATTGATCGATGATGACGAATGTTTCTGTCCTCTGGGTGTGTGTGTTTTACCTTTAAATCCTTTTCATATAAAACAAATCCTTATCATATAAAACAAGGATATCATAACGGCTAAATATCCATTGGAAAAAAGCAAATCAATCGCTTATAGATTTTAAAGCGATCCCTCTATACCAGATATTAAAAATGGAGTTGATGCTTTGTTTGGTACGTTTCCTGTTTCTCTGCGAACAGAAAGTCTATCCCAGCAATCTTCGTTGAAGAAGAGCACGAATAATGTCAAACGCGTCATGCCTAACTTCGTCAGCCAATGTTTGCGCACGAGCTGCTCAGTCAAATATGTCCCTTTCCTGTCAAGCCGTTCATTGTAACGAATAAACCATGTTTATAAATTTTTATTCAATCTGTGCGCATTTTCATTTCAAACAGCCCAGTGTTCAGATGTTCGCTTACTGTGATTTTCAAAATTTTATCATATTAATGGTGTGCAAGTTATGTTATGGACATTTACTTAGGGTTCCGCAAACATAGTAGTTGCAAGTTTTTATTTTCCTGATTTTCTGACATGTTAACTCCTACAACTGTGCATTGCCACTATATTTATGGCGTATTCCCCGGGATTTTTCTTCTCGTTTTACATGCAGTCTACGCGCATTCTTCAATTTTTTCACTCTTCTTTATGAGCTAAAAATCTCAAATCACTACCATTTGAATTTGTCTCTCACTTATTTGTTTGCACAGTAAGTTTGGGTTCTACATCACATTTATAGTTCCGAAAAAAAGTTAGCAAAAACTCTATAGCTTATGGTACACTTTAAAAATTGAAGTCAATCATTCATAAACCGTAGACGTTTTGCTGCTGAGTGCAATTTTTAAAGTGAAACTGGTAAAAATTTGTTTCCATCAAGTTGATTGAATTTCAACATTTTAAAATGCTCTTCTTTTGACTAATTGACAGATTTACAGTCATAACCTTGAGTCATGTGCAAACCTAAACTTATAAAAATAAAAATTATTCATAGTCATTAAACTTTTACGATATAGGCTTCGAATTATGAATAGCTGGGACAAATTTTTCTGTAAAACTTTAAGTTCTCATGAAAACATGTAACTCTAGATTCGAGTGCACTGATTCAATTAAACAATTTGAGGGCTTTTAAATATACTGCAAGACCTTCACGTGCATGCGTGTAGTGTTTCCACTGTGTTGAGAAAACCTTTTCTACACTGCTCAGTGTTACATGTCACGATACCGCTCAGTGTTACATGTCACAATACTGCTCAGTGTTACTTGTCACGATACTGCTCAGTGTTACATGTCACGATACTGCTCAGTGGTACACGTCACGGTACTACTCAGTGTTACATGTCACGGTGATACTCAGTGTTACATGTCACGATACTGCTCAGTGTTACATGCCGCGATACTGCTCAGCATGCCATGTGGTTACTGGCGCTTTAGAAGCAACTGGGGCGCAACATTCTGAAAAGTCGAGACTGCAAAATGAGGAGTAGGAAGCCTTCTGTTGCGTATAGTGATCGTCGACTTTCTCACGCAGCCACTTCTGGCACCTACAGCAGCTACCCTCACCTGTACCGCTGAACAGAACACACCTCAATTATGTTTACTGCCCTTCATTCACTTAAATCAAAATCAGTCGACACATTACCAAATAGATGATCGTTTTCTCTAATTAAGTTGATGTTTATGATATTATATGAACACCTAAATCATACATATAGGCTTTCTTTGACCAACATTTATATTCGTCTACAAACTACCGAATAAAATATTTTTCTCTGGTCAAGGTGATGCAATTGTATCTTCCATTGAAAGTTTAAATGTATTGTCAAGAATTATGCCAGTGGCAATGACGGTTAACCCGGTTGAGCTGAAGAAAATTTCTAACATCCGGGTCGATTAGTGAGTTATAGTACTTTCTTCCTATTTGCAAGAGTACGAAGCACCGGGCGGGCCATGCGGGGTACCGCTCAAACGACTATTCACGAAAAAGACAAGCGTTTTAAACCACTGAGGCTCCCTTATCCTAACAGCGTTACACATCCATCTGAACTCAATTAAAAACTTTGGTGAAGACGCTTCAAATCTCCTTCAACTGCTTGCGGTTTTATAGAGAATCAAAGCCTCCATGTGGACGTTTGTTAATCAGAATATGCCGGACTTTTCATTTGGAGAATTTAAACGGAAAGTTACAATGTTCAACGAAATGTGATGAAAGGGAATTTGTATGTCGATCGTTTGCTTATTAATATTTTAGTATTTCGTAGAATACAATAACTTATTAATGACGGCTTCAGTTCTTCTACGTCGATTTGGCTACGCTACGTGTCGTAGCACTGTGATCAGCAGAGGTTTCTTAGAACTAACACTGCCACGTGCGCCTCTACAACGAACTTAATTGCTTGTAAATCAGATTCCTCTGGTCCATGAGGTTTTTTTATGCGTTGGGTGAGAGTTAATTTGACAACTTTTAAGGAAATAATTGAAGAGATTAGGGCAGTTCCCACAGTTTGTGCGGTTTTATGCTGCGTATATCTTGTCATTTATCTTAGCTTGTTCTTCCGCTTCTCGTTTTTTATTACGGTTGTTAACGTTTTTTTCAATCGGGATCATCTGTACTTGCACCTGTATTATATTTCTATGAACATGTTCTTGATTGCAAATATTTCTTATTTACACTTTTAGTCAGGGTTCAACAGATCATTTGTTGACACTTGAAAAAAAAGTATTTCTGACTTTTAACATTGTTCTGAGTAGTTTATGTTTACATTTTCTCTTCTCATGCAATCTCATGGTTGGATATCGAAATTTAAGTTCTGTGGGTTGAGTAGATTCCATCCATATGGCTTACGGTTACGTTACTGTAAATCGTCAAATTATGAATTGAAGGGGGAAAAATAACGCCACTATTAAAACTTTATGTGTTTGCATGTTTCTTTGCAGCTTATTCTATTGAGAGACTGCAATTTAGTTTTTAATTGACAGCGAGTTTAAATCAATACTAGCAAGGCTCTAAGTAATCTCACCCTGCATACAAAGAATGAAGAACTTTACTCATATCTGGGGCAGAATTTTGTTATTATTTCTCTCCCTATTTCAAGGTGCAAGTCTCCTTTTCATTTCCTAGTGCTGCCTGAAACTTTCTTACCCTCTGTCAAGTTGTTCATTATTCCTCGCCGTTTTTACTGCATTTTTCAATAAGATTTGACTTTGGGCTCTGGAACATATTCAGAAGAGAAAGCTAAAATTATACGACCAACATCAACATCTTACATTGGGTGCCATCTAATTTCACTGGATACAACTTTTGAAATAGTTATATTCAAATTAAACTTTTATAATTCGGCCTAACAATCCCAAATAAAAATTCTGGGAAAGGCTCTGTCTATCAGAACATCTAAAAGATTTGTCTTCCTATACTTTCATTCGATTTTTTTTCATTGATTGTCATTCACTATGGTGTTCTTAGTAGGTGATTTTTGTTGCAGTAAAATATTGGCTTATATTTTCTGATGATAGTTTGGTACCAATAAAATTATCAATGTTTTTTGGCGAAAAAGATTTATTTCAGTTGTTTGGAGTATGACGCTTCTGACAGTTGCCCAATATAAAGGTACTCAAAAATCTACTTTTCTAAAGCTTATCTAATCGTAATGGTTATTAGGTCTAAACGTTTGGTAAAAATGCGATAAGATTTGATCGAAAAATACTTAACAAGAATTTATTATATCATTCTATATTTCATCCTGATTTGTTTCATTCGACTGTGATAAGCATCATCACACTGTTTAATCAATATTTCTCGTCAATAAATGCAGTAACTGTAATCCTTGTCATCCGATCAGAGTAATTAAATATAGACAAATTTTCTTCAAATGTTATTTCAATGATTGATATCCAACATAAGCATCCATCTTCTGAAAAAAAATCTAAGAAGATAGAGAATAAGGTTGACATCAAGGTAAAATACCTACTGTCCGATGAAAACGCTTGCAAGCTGGGACAATTTGTGAAAAGTGACGCTCATAAAAGCAATAATGCCATGCATCCCATTATGGGCATCATAAGAACGATGCATTCGTATCGCGTGATTGGAGGGTTTTGGGTGCATTAAGATTCAGTGCCCAGAAAAGCACCTGGTCAGTTGCTTCATGGAGAACGTTGGACCAACATATGCTGTGTCAATCCAATACTGTGGAAGCGTATTGCCTCCGAGAGAGGGCGCGGGTAATGTCGGTGAAAAAGATTTAGAAATAAAGATAACATGCAGATGCTTGGAGCTTTTAAAGAAGGTGTTGATTAAATCGACCAATGAATAACTAGAAGAACAGAGTAATTGCGCGTAGGACATTTGTTGCACCTTATCACTGATTGAGAAATCGTGCGCTGTTTTCAATGTTTTCAAAATATGTTTGTACAAACATGTCAATTAATTCCTGGTTGTGTAAAATAATTTAGTTTTCGTCACACCTTCTTATCAGCTTTGTTCAGTTTATTTATAATTCATCATATGCGAGAAGCACTCATGGTAGAAATTATGTACAATTCCCCTCAAAATATGAAATATTTTTCATGACATTTTTTAACGAAATAATAAATGTCATCTAAATGTACTACAGAAAGTTTCCTAAAAGTATGCCAATTACAGTAAAAAAATTATAACCAATTTTCTTAAATTACACAAGCACTCCAAAATTAACATTCATTCATTTTATCGGCGCAAATAACACTTTTTTGATGTTTGGAGCCCATCACCAATGATTCCTTTCCCGATAAATTAGCTTCATCTAGCGTGCAAATTGAAAATTGAAAAGGGAATTTAACCGACACCACCGAATATCTTATCAAAATGAATGGAACACTTGAACACAAGTAAAGGAAAATTTCAGAAAAAGTAACTATGCCCTGAAGTAAATAATTGAGTTTCTTATTTATTTGCTCACGTAGAAATGCTTGAAGACACCCATCGCAACATGGTTCACTGCTTCAAGAAGCGACTCTTCCTGTAAGGAGAAAGCAGGATTATACGATCGCCTTCTTGATTACTGATCAATTTTAATCATGATCAATTTTTTTTAATCAGGTGTCGCTTCTTGTTTTCAAGTTATATGATGAGTGTAGATCACTGAAAACAAAATCTGAGTCAAGTGTATTCTCTGAATCAGGGATTCCAGCATGGGATGCTAAACGATATTCCAGGGGGTGCGAGAAAAGTCCAGGTAAATAATAGGATATTAGCTATATGTTGGAATTTTTAGTTCAGGGGGTGCGAGGTTCCAATGAAAATTCATTTAGGGAGCTGGGTGAAAAAATAGGTTGGGAACCCCTGTTCTAAAGAATGTCGTCAATGAATCTTTCTCGTTCAGGAACAGAAAATGAAAATGCGCAAGCCTTTTTAAATGAACCAAAAATTCATTCACTATCCCAAACTCAGTTTGAATAATGTTTCGTTACTAGATTTTTATCAAATTAAAGGAGTTCGGCTGAACGTACGTATCCTAGCATTGAACGATAAAAAATAAAGGGAAGGTACGAAAGGAAAGTAGACAAATAAACTATTGTCCATAGCTGAATTGTTCGACTTTAGCAATTTACTCACAATTCGTTTTCCAAAACTATATTTCGGTGAAAATTAGTCACGAAACTTTCAAAAAAACATTCTTCCTCTGAATCACCTGTGGTAAATAGATTGTTTAAATTGCTTAAATTGCTAAACCTGAGAGCATCTCATTATCAACAAAGATGACACCGTCGTTTAAATACTTAATTACTACTAACTGCCCAAAAAATTCCTTCTCGAACAAATTTTCCACAACACATTCCATCTCATGTTAGAAAATGTTTCAACCTCGTATTCTAACTTCCAGCACATCATAGATGAACCCGCAATTTCTACGACAGTTTTTTGCCTTAGCCCTTACATTTGGATGTGAGGGCGCCATCATCGCGACCACGATGGTCGCAAACAAAGTCGGCTACGATGGCACGAAGATCGTGGTGAACGCCAGCAGAGTGCGGGACTGTGTGGCGCGGTGCATGGTGGAGGAAGAATGTGGAGCAGTTGCTTACGACACCACTTCGGTACGTCAAGTGAAAAATGCTTTCAATCAATTGTGTAAGGTGAATTTTAACTCAGGGTAAAAGGGTGAAATTTTCATCTTAGGATGAAAAGTAAGTTGTAGTCTTTTTCTTAGGATCTCTTTAAAAAGGACTCAAAAGGGCCGTAAATTGTGAGGTATTTGTATCTTCAATGGTGCGTTGACGATAACATGAACGATTCTTCGAACGTGGAAGTTCCAGGGTAAAAAGTTGGGGGAGAAAAATGTTCTGCTCATCTTTGCAAAAAGTGCTCAAAAGTTCAATGTTATTCTCATTACGATTGCGAATTGTTTCAAACTGTTTGTCTTGCAAAATCTTGCGTACCTGGAGACCTATTAATACTTCTTGTTTATCCTTTACCGTACCATAGACATGGAAACTTTTGACATAAGTATTCCAATAAATGAGTATTTTTGTTAAAGGTCTTCGTAAATTGCTTCATAAGTACAAGTTTTATGTGCAACGGTGGTAGAACAATACTGTTAGGGTTCACTAGAGGTTAGCGGGAAGCGTTTTTAGCGCTAGGCATCGAAGTTGTTCGTACAGGTCATTTCTTTTGTTTGGAATGGGCATGCCTGGCTCGGCTATCCCACTCACAACACTAGCATCACTTCTTTGTGTACTCTTCTTGCAGACTCAACACAATTCTTTTAATATCTCCACATACTAACTCCTTATGTTGATTGTAGTTTATACAATTTAGAAGGCACTGACTCATTGAATAACGTTTTTACTTAGGACTACATAAGCAAAAGGGGTTGATGATATTTCAGTACTGTTATGCCACAACACAGCGTTCAGACTTTTTTGAGGCGCGAATAAACAATCTCCAATCGTCTGCTGTGTACGAAATTTTTAGTGTCAGCATCAAATCTTAAACATAATCGTGAAATATTAACTCATCGTCACAGCTGAAAAATGAAAAAAAGTTATTTTAAAAAAGTCGGGAAGTAGAAATATTTTAATTTGATCCTCGAGGAGGTTCTACTGCTGCAATCTTGCTTAGAGTTCCTCTTTATTCTTTTGGAGTTCTTAATTGCTAAACAGGTCATGAAGTTCATGATTGTGTGTACGTTATAGGAGGTTAGGAGGTACATGTCGACTCAAACAATGTGTCAGCGTCACTGGTGCTTGGAACACTTTTGAGCATAGCAAGTTCAGGTCCAGCAACCTCCACACCACAATCTGTCAAAATGTTTACGGGGGGATCGGGACTTGCAAACTTTTTCCATAGGCCACTGGAGTAATAACAGATGGCCTCCCAGGGTATTCAATATTCCTTTACTTCTGCATATTAATTCATTTTCCAAGTATAGTATCATGCAGAAATTGCAAACAGAGGTACGGTTTGTTGGGTCACGACGAACGACGGCTCACCAAAACGCATTACAACTTGCTTCTCATGATTCCTAAGAATCAGACTTGATAAACATTTGGTACAACAAATGTGGAGAGCCCAATTATTTTCCTTGTCTCTGACACGACATCCAAAGTTTAGTTACCTTCTATACTGCGTCAGTCAATGAACGCTTTCTCTGGAACCACAAATCACGTCAGCGCTGACGTACCAAAAGTTGTCCAGTGAATTGACCTGGACACAGGAGAGGGGCATGGCTGCGCATTCAGTCGACCACAAAATTTTTATACAATGAATCAAGTCACTCATACAGTAAGTCACTATTAAACAAAACAGTTTATGAAATTTAGAAACACACAGCTAAATGAAATTATCCGTTCTTTAGCATGTACGAGACTGACGCTGTTGGCGCCTGGAATCTCTTTTTACCGCAGGATTACGTAACCGATGAGACGAATAGACAAAGAAATGGAAGGTGACGAGTTTATTTTTTATCTAATTTTTTCCGTCAGTCACGTATGCTCCACCTTTAGTAATTATAGCGTCCCATAACGCAGTATTAAAAATCGTAATTACTCAAAACATGACAAAAACGAAGCATGGCACTAACGCAGGGATAGGAAAGAGTCCAAACTTAAGGTTAATTTATTTCATTGAATAAATAAAAGAATGAATGACTGGTTTTCCATCCCGCGAATGGGCTGGAAGTCGGGAGAGCTGGGACACCAGCACGCCCATAGCGCCCCTCCAGCACCGTGCCACGATCACTGTCACGGGAGAACAAATATTTAGTAAAAAGAAAATTGAGTCGATAACGACTGTTCATAAATTTGTGATTTGGAATATTGGTTGAATATAAATTTAGGTCACGCCGCAAGATTTGACGGGTCAGAAAGACCGCGTAAGCAATTTAAGAATAGCGACGCGAGGATTAGGTATTGGGTGAAAGCCTAGTCTTGCAGAAAATATTGCAGAGCTAGAGAGTTCAGCTTAAGTTGTTATTAATTAATTGCTAGGATTAGCTGTAATCAGACTAATTCAAGTCGCGGTAAGTAAGCCAAATCTTACATCAGTTATGGTAATTAAATATAAAGACATGAATTTCAGTACTCTAAACCTAGAACACGAAATGTAATGGTTAGAAATTTTCCGTAACATCTGCCGTATTAATTTAAAGTAAGAATTAATTTGGTTTGCGGCAACGCTACACAATAATTAATCTCCCATTTTATTTAAGGTAAGTAAGGCAGGTTCTTTGGAACTGCAACTGACGTCACTACGCAAAAATGTGGCGCTAACCATTAAGGTGACTCACATCAGTTAAAGCCGAACTCGAGTGGCGAAGCAGAAGCGAAGCGCAGGGAGGCAGTAGGTCGACAGAGCTGACTAGCCGATCATGGCACCGTCAGTTAAGGCCCTCTAGATGTAGGAGAGCGATGATGAGCTGGAGACAGTAGCCACGACACCGGCCACACTCAGAAGTAGGTCAGATGCTGCAGGCTTAATACAAATGAAGAGAAGTACAGCAGGTCAAGTGCGGTGGAAGGCTGGTAGGCAACGACCCTGATGCTATATCAAAGACTGCAGAGGTTGCTTATTCTTCGGTGTATGCGAGAAGAAAACTTTATTGTACAGTACACCGCATGGTTGCACCTTGCATTTAAATTAATTTTTAGTGACTTTAATTTAATTTTTATGGGAGTTATTTACATTAAAGATGTTTGCCAAAAAAGAATCCGTAGAAACGCTTCAGTTTTTCTACAAAACACTGAGCAAGGAGAAAATTTACAGGTGATTTTCGTGTTCAAGAACTCAAAATTTACGAGAAGCGGCTACAGTCATTTCAGTAAAAAAACGTTAAAATTTGTTGACCAGTGAGATCAATGAACGAATTGGCATTGAGCAGAATTAATAAATAACTCAAAACTTTGCATTTCCATCCAGACTAACAATCGATGCACGCTGTTCGTTGACATCACATATTCGACCGACCTTCTCCCAGGCCACTTCGTGTACCGGCGCTGCTTCCTGAGCAGCGGGCAACAAATATTCACGCTACCTAGGCCTGCCATAGACCATTATGAGTGAGTGAAATTCACAGCCCGATGCTAAGTTCTCGCAATCAATAACATGGAAATGGAATAGAATGTGATGCCCGCTATAGGGGATATAAAATATTCTCTGCCATAGAGAATTTTAGTATTCATTGGCGGGAGTATTTTATATATTCCCCACCATAGGGAATTTTAATGAACAACAGTAAGTTCATCATTGAAATTTTCATAAACTGGTTTAAAACTATTTTGCAGCGTTCTTCATTCAAAATAACCTTGAACATGCTTAAGCGAATGCCATTGTACTATCACCTAATTCAAATATATGATCATAGTGCCAATGAACATGAATTAATAGGTTTAGTATAACAATTGTCTGTAATAACGAAAAGTGTTTAATCAATTGAAACAATTTATTTAACACAAGCGATACAGAAGTAGATTGTTTCTTAAGTCTAGTACAATGGTCAAATTTGAGTATAGCTATCTGTGGGCCCGAATAAGTTCAGCGACTTCTAGAGCATCATACCCCCAATGTTATTCTAAGGTGTACAATAATGTTCAACTTTACCCTAGTTACGCATTAGACTGATCAGTGAATAAATTAACTCGATATTCGATGATTCATTCTATAAAGTAGTTTATATATGGGCTAGATGTTGACATTATATTTTTGAAATGATTTAAGAACAGACTGAAGGTCAACGCAAAGTAGTTTATACATGGGCTAGATGTTGACATTATATTTTTGAAATGATTTAAGAACAGACTGAAGGTCAACGCAAAGTAGTTTATATATGGGCTAGATGTTGACATTATATTTTTGAAATGATTTAAGAACAGACTGAAGGTCAACGACACCAACCATGACAAATTACCAGTCATGTTGGAGAATATATTTGACTTGATTATCTTACATGACTAATATCCTGATAGGAGATGAGATTCAAGATTTATTTTGAATACTTTATCATAACTTCTTGCACGGCTCTCCGTAGGGATTGAGTTCCAAGTTTTAGTTCCAACGAAGAGGATACTGTGCAGTGACCGAGCTTTTGAATAATAAGGAAGCACGCAGTTCCTTCTATTACGGTTTAAATGGTCGTGGTGACCAGTTGTGTAAGTTATTATTTGATATCATTGTCGCCACTGTTGGTCAATGTTTTATACATGAAATTACATATGGAGAGCTTGTAGGGATTCATTAAGTATTTAACAGTTTTACGTTTTTACATGAGTTATTCTATCAATTTTATTTTTTTAACATGTCTGATGAACTTTTGTCTTTTCACGTTTTTTCAGACTCCACTTACTCAGGATGGAGCAGGACTCCGAAACGCTTTATGGATTTGACGATGTGTAATACTAAATAATGTTCAACCTACGAGCAGTGTTCCTCGTTTTTAAATTCCTAATGAACATTGGATAAAAGAAAAATGATTTTCCTTTGATAGTTACTTGAGATACTGTCACGGAATCGTTTCAGAGACCACGTGGCCAAGTGTGAAGCTCTCGGCCTGATCATCATGCCCGCTCCCACTAACGTGCTCGACCGGACCATCATTGGCAGTCTAGGCAAAGTTGTCATGGACGTGATGACCCCGGAAAACTCGCTCGACATAGTCAACGCTGCTGGAGACAACATCACCAACCCTTACCTCAGGTTTTACAATTTCCCCACTTCTGCTGGCCCTCGCTACTGCTTCGTTAACAATTACTTTGACATGTTCCGCATTCAGTGCATCGGTTTTTTGACATCTGCTCTGAACGCTGTGTGTGTGACTCCATAAATTGCGATTAGACGATCAAAGAGTCATTAGCTGGATTTCTCAATACCTTATCCTCTAACTGAAATAAAAATTCGTTTTTGACGTTTTGCTAGTCATGGAGATGAGTGTGTAAAAGTATTTGGATTTTGCTCCGGACGGTATGGTTACCTCAGTATCTCGCATTACAGATTTAGTTCTTATTCATGGGGAACTTTTGCCATTCAGTTTTTTTATCATGTTGACCGCGTCAGAGACAAACTGCGAAGCTGATACTCAGAAACATTTCACATTCCTTTTGTTCATCACGATTAGAAAGAACCATTGAGCCCCTTTCCACTCCCAAAACAATGGGAAAAATGTTCGTCGAGGTAAAATAGTTTTTATTATGGTGCATTGGGCCTAATCCTAAGCTGCATTGTTTTAATTATTGTTAAGACTGAAATATTGTTTAGAGTGAAATAATCAAAATAAAAATAATTCCCTGCAAAATTTGAGACATGTACTCATTACATTTTGTGTGAGCAATGGACGAGTTCATGGATGTTTTACAAACTCTCACAAATACTAGAAGTAAGTAATCATTTTATTTCAAAGAATGGATAAGCGCATGGGTACATTTCAAGTCGTAAAAGTATTGACAATGTAGAAAGAGGTTGAACCATGATCAATGCAGGAATTTTACTCAAATTTCTGCGAATTACTACGCATTGCATACTTGTGAATCCATGTAGACAGTCTGTGTTGAAATTTATCCTGTCTATCTGGGAGAGCTCCATAGCTGGGATTGATGTTTTTAGGTCGATGATGCACCGATGCAAGTGTAAACAATGGAAGCATGAAATTAATTATTTGTTAGTTATTCTCCCAAAGGAATACTCTGGGACCATTCAATTAATTACAGTAAACTCGAGTCTTTCAAAACTCAATAATAATATCTAGCCGTTGTGTATTCAAGGGATAAACGAAATCATGATTTTAGAGTAGGCCGTGTTTCTGCGCACCTAATTCACTCGTATGCATTTATTCACAAATAACTTCTCTTTGATTCAAAAGGAACTTCTGTGAAGAACATGAAAACTACGTTTAATTAACAGCACTTGGTAATCTTGACTACACGGACCATCAATTTTTTTGAAAAATATTAAAATTGTTCGACATTCAGAAGTGTTGTTTCACTTGTACCTTTTGACGTAAATCTTAGCCGTGTACTCTAAACCTGAAAAAAGTTCGCAGGCGAGAGAACATATTTTCATAGGCTTTTTCAATTCTAAGTTTCAATGAGTTAACCGGTTATTGACTTTAATTCCGAAGATTTTCATAAAAATAAATACAATAACCCAAGGACTCAAAAAAATTCCCTTTTTGACGTTTCGTCATGACTTTGAAACGGCACATACATGCTGCCACATGATTCTTAGCAGTGTTAACGAAAAAATTTTTTGTTGAAAAGTTGAGAATGCAATATTAGCATCTTTGGAAAGAGTAAATTTAAACTAGAGGTTTTTACGAGGAAAATTTCATTCTTTATCGATTTTACTTTCTCTTTTTATTCCCTATTTACAATCCAAATGCAATTATGACAAAACAGAAAGAGTAAGTCTACATAAGAGTTTTTCCGCAAGTTCTCCTTCACGTATATGAACTATCCAGGTTACCGTTGCTGGGTAGGAAAAACATGTCTAATAAAAACAGGATTATCCGATAGGAATTTAATTATTGTTCGAAATAATGCATCATGATGTGAAGTGAGATGGACGTAATTCGATCGGACGAGTTAATGAATGTCACAACCAGAAAAAAGTGAGGATCTGGCATTCTGAAATTGAAAAAGCGGCTTCAGCAGCGCTATTACAATAAAGAAACCACTTGTATACGCGATACATCGAAGAAAATGATCCTGCTCGGTATGCAACACATGGGTTTTAGCATTGATGAATTTAAGTGCATTCAATGTATCCAGGTTAGTTTTCTTTCAATAAAATACAAAGCAAACAGCAAACTGTTTAGAAAACATGGTATAGAAGAGCGTAAAACACGAGGCGTAATGCAATTGTGTGATGCTGTTCATTAAGCATCACAAGGTTTCAGCGTTTATGAGTTTAAGTGTATTCAATGCATCCAGGTTAGTTTTCTTTCAATAAAATTATACGAGCCTCAAAGTGGCGAGTTCGTTTCATATCAACTTGCTGAACAGGTCATGGAGGGAACTCTTCTTCTGAAGATTTTTCTGGTAGGCCAAACGAAGTCTCCAATTCACTGAAGAGATAAATTATTTTTCCGTCTCTGAAGGTTAGGGACTTCTTGTTTACGTTATCTCTGAATATTGTTTGAAAAATCCTGATGTCGGGTGAATTTGACCTGAAAAAACAGAAGGTAGCGTAGCCAATTCGACAGAGTATCCGACGTTGCCAGTTGCCCGGCTACGCCGACATAAAAGGCCTGAAAATTTAGGTCCTGAAAGGCTGAATAACGTTCAAGATTATTTAAAGCTCGGGCTTCAAGTAATCGGTACAAGTGCAGTTTTCATTATGTGGTTCTCATCCACGATGCGTGGTGGGTATTGAAAAGAGAGTGTTGCAGCCGAGCAGTTCAATTTGATGCAAATCAAACATATGTAGGTCTTTCTGAGACGTTTATGTTTGTTCATCATGGCTGAGTCGCATTTTAACGCTAGTGATTGAGGTATGGTCATGAAGGTTTCCTTGTTCAGAAATTAATAACAGAGTAGAAATTTAGAGAAGAAGCATCAAACATACCGAACACGCTGCATTCTTAGTTTAATTAAGCCCATTATTTAGAAATCTAGCCATTGCAAGATATACTGTACGGGGTATTTTCCTAACTCAGCTGTCTTTGAACAGCCCACGTAAAATTGCTGCACATGCGCTAGTTGGAATTTCTTTCTGATCTCTGTTTTATATTATTTTCTAAAAAGAGATTGAAGCAATATCGAGTACGTACGGGAAACGCTGTTGCTACAAAAACTTGGGTCAGTTTTACGTTCGTATTCTTGTACTGTGATCGAAACGTCGTGAAAATTAGTCTCTCAGTTTTAGAGAGTAGTTGTAGATGCTCCCGCTTTGGCGTTCTCACGACTCTACGAAGCAAATTGATGGAATGATTCCGAGGCATTCTCATGCAGTTATTCCATCTGTTACTCTAAAATTTTCGAGGCATAGAATAGAATAGAATAGGATAAAAGAGTACATAGAAAATTTCGAGCACAAAGTTAAATTTGAAAAATACTCAAAGCTTAAAAAACTCACGAATGGAGACTATTTTATGTAGAGAAATTAATGCGGCTTGTTTTATGCTGATGGAAGTGCTCTGAAAATTGAGATGAACAAAATTTTCGATGAGTTTATAATAGTATGCTTCCACCCGGTCTCAATGAAATATGCATTAACACTGAAATATGATTATTTCATTTTATAAAGGGAAATCATGGTCAGGCCGTTGAAAGGTTTTATTCATTATACGATGATAAAGTGTCAACATTTTAACCCAAAATTGGCTTGGCTAACTACCAGGCTTCTGAAGGTCATTACCGTTGTTTTCCTTTAACGCAAGGAAATAATGTTCAATTTTACTGCACTGGGTTCGAACCCACGCTTCTGCATAGAACATTTTTAGGAGCGCGCGGTTCCACTGACGATGTAGGACGTTGAGAAGACGGGAATAGAGGTTTTAGAGGAACATTTGCAACTCAATGAGCATTCTTTTTTCCTAATCCATATTGACGTAGAATTCGACAATTTGCATGTTTTCAGGTTTTTTCCTGTTCAACGATTCATCCCAATTAACTAGAGTCATTTAAGATTGAACGAGCATATTTACCTGATTCTACGGCACACGCGATTTAACTTTTTCTTACGTTTAATACGTATCTGGTCTCTTGTAAATCACACTTACTGAAGAGTCTACGAAGCACATCGCAAAACAGGTCATCGTAAATGAGGCGCACTCAGTTCATCTCACTGGAGACAGAAAGGCCTGTCAGTCATTCTCCAATCCTGTGATTCCCTCCCACGCCTGAATTACCTTATTATGTACGTTTAACTTCAGCTAAAAAGGTGTTAATGGATACGAGAATCGTATTTTCATTTATAACTCAGATAAATTGTAAATAAATAGTTTTAAAAAACAATCCCTTCCTTCGCCGAACTTCACTGATTGTATACGTCGAACTTTAATTATGAAATTGTAAATAGACATGAAAAACGTATTTTCATTTCTGACTAAAATAAGAAGTAAAACATTAGGATAACTGCTAAACGAAATTTGCATATATTATTTACGGTAATTTTAAATTAACATGATGCAAACACAAACTGTGATAGAGTTAACGTATGTTTATTTCAGGCTCAAATCCGAAACAGAAAAATTTAAGCTAATTGCTTCAAGAAGTCATCACTCTTACTGCGGACATTGTTACGTCGTACGAGATGATCTAACAGATATTTGTGCAAAAGTTGAGGACTTAAGACAATTACATGCTGTGCCTGTGATACAAGTGTGAAAGTTTAGAACGCTCTTAAGTGCTGCGTGACTTGGAATATTTTGTTCCGAGAGCACCGTTTTGATTGATTTAAGCATCCGATTTTAAGCATCGCTTGAGCATCCCGATTTTTCGAAGCATCCGTTTTAGGCATCCGTTTTTTGGGTTCCGAGAGCACCGTTTTGAATGATTTAAAGCATTCGATTTTAAGCATCGCTTAAGCATCCCGATTTTTTGAAGCATCCGTTTTAGGCATCCGTTTTTTTTTGGGGGTTCCGAGAGCACCGCTTTGACTGATTTAAGTATCCGTTTTCCCGCACTCGTCTTTTCATTAGTGAGACACACACTGTGAGTTGAGTGCTGTGTTGAGTGCTGCTTTTCTGTTCTCACCGGCGGGCTGTTAAACTAAAGGAGACAATTAAATTTTCTTCGTGTCATAGTTTCACTATAGAATTTTAGTCATGTGATTTTTAAAATTACATTCTCCTTGTGCGTGGTGATGCAGAGTTTGCTGATTGTGTGCCTGGTAGCGTGTTTGCTGGTTGGTTTAGTCTGTCCAGTTCTCCTCCCTGTGTACTAGATACCTGGTGAAAGAGTGAATTTTTTAAAAATATCCTACTGCTTACTATTCACTGAAATTCTTTTCGGTGTTATCCTAACTCAGAAATAAAGTAGGCGATAAATGATAGGATTAGCGCTCGAATTGCTAATATGAAACCAACTTTCACGAATTTATTATAAGAGTGACTCATTGAACATAACCGTCATTTTCGACGGTGGGTCCATCGTACCAAATACCGAAAACTAAATTACTGAAACATGCTAGTTTTTGGGCGCTTGATCATACTTTGCTACATTCAGTTCTTATTAGAAGTCTACAGCTTATTTCTTTCAGTAATTTGAAATAAATCATAAATACTCGTGACTAACTGTGTTGCTAAATAAATGATGCAGCGAGTCAAAATTATCTTATTCGGTCAGGCATTGGTCATGAATTGTACACATTCTTCTCCAAGCTTGATTTTATGTCCTACTATATTATTCTCATCAATAATAATACAGTACCTATCTAACTGTATTATTACCACTTTCTTATGTATGTCTAGCAGAGAAAAAAGCTACTCATCGTGAATGTGTTTGCTTTATATTCCTCATCGGAATTAGTGCTCTCATCAATAAAAAGCCACAGCACACTCACTCTTTCTTTACTGAAGACGGGCGACTAAAATTATGTTTACTATTTCCTGCATCCGATGATGTATTATCATACATGGGCATAAATCTTGCATGGATGCACTTGATGCCTTTTTACACTTGGATCAATAAATTGTCCCGAAGATGGTCTTCCAGAAGTTGCACAACGTTTCTGCTTGAGGAACAGGCAGGCTTTTCTATTGAAATTGTCACGAAGCTTTCTCATTGAGAAATAAAATACCCTAAGAATGTCTCTCAACTGAATGAGTAACGTTAATAACCTAAAATTATTTGTATTGGAGGAGACTCTCAACAGCTGTTTTACCGTAACGTATATTGTTGTCAGGGGCTTTAACAGATTATTTTTCATACCAGCCATTCTTTGTTACATGCAACTCCTAAACGCAATACCAGAGTATTTGTAGCGTGTTATGAACATGAACTGATTCATGGGAAATGTAGACAGGATCACCAGAAAACGACATATTTGTGAATGGAAGATGTGGAGAGAAATCACAAAAAAAGGACATAAATAATTTAAAACGAGTGCGGAAATCGCCAAAAAATGCCGTAAATTCAGGAGAATAAGAATAAAAACTATTAAAGCGATGTACTTCCGATGCTGCATTTTGTTTAATCCACTGCTTGGACAACTCTTTTATCATTGCATAGCTCACACAAAGCATTTGCATCTACCACTTCAGCTAGCATGCCTTCATTAAATCTTCATAGACATAGATATTGTGTGTCGTCGTTAACTGTAGCTCGTAAGATTCATGTTGGTTTATTAACCACTTTTACTCACGATTGCTTTACATCTAAAACGGCTTCATGAAGGTTCGGCGGCCTCCGTTACCTTAAGTATCGGCAATAAAAATGAATTATTTAAATGACCACACCTAATCTTCTCAGTCATCATTGGCGTTTTTGCGTTTCGATAGCACGAGAAAAACAGTATCTGTAATTATAGCCATGGTGTGATACATGGTCCATCGAAAATTATGTTAAAGACACATTTGTGAATACTTGGATAGAGAGTTCCGGGTCCACATGCGTTAAGAAACAACACAAAAATGCGCATCAGTTGCTCCGATGGGGATGTCGGATGAACACAGACTCCGGTGACCTGGGAGCGATAAACTGCGTTCACAGGGCGAGGAACCAATTTTATGGGCGGATCTAAGATCAAGAAATATGCAAACGGGATTACTGGCGGCCTGAAGGTTAAAAACATTCTGAAATTACCTATGCGTAAAAATGGTATAGTTAACAAATTGAGTCTGGCCTCAGTGTACAACAAAAAAAAAATCCCGACTCACCCAGTTTTTGAACATTTTCAAGCACTCCGTGAAATTTTTTGAAAAGTCAACTTTCATTAGTGTATCAATAAAATCTTTTCATCAATTAGAAGAACAATAATTTTTCAGAAAGAAATTACGATTTCGCATTATTATTATTATTATTATTTTTTTACGTTGCATGTATATTTCGTGACATATCAAGGCTCGAAATTGGTGACATTAAATTTTCGAATTATGTTGATCCATAACTTTTTGAGTCATGTGTGAATAACTATTCTCTAAATAATTCATATTTAGTCTCGGCCGAATACAAAAGAGACACCGCTTAATTAATATTGAAGGACTTAAAAAATATTTTTCAAATTGTGCTTGATCGTCTTCAACTAAAACTTTCAAGAACTTATTTCTGTTCTTATTGCTGCTGATTCTTTGAATACTGAGCAAAAATATTCACGTGTAGTTATCAAATGGATCTTTACTTATTTTTCATCAAGCAGACGTATTCGAATCGGTTTTAGGACATGGGTCCACTCTTGAGGTGATCCTCGTAACCAAAAATACGAGATCGCAATTTGCCCATTAATTTTAAACAGAATCACCCCACTTCTGGCCACAATTTTGAGCTTCGGAAAGGAATACGTGTTTAGACCACCTCACAACTATCATTTAAATTCCTAGCTCACCTTAAAATGAACTTTCAACTGCTGCGACAGTTGTCTATGATACTCCTGACATTTGGATGTGAGGGCGCAATAATCGCGACGACGATGGTAGCTAACGACGTGAGCTACGCTGGGACGAAGATCGTCGTTGACGCCGGCAGGGCGCAGGACTGCGCGGCGCAGTGCATGGTGGAGGAAAACTGCGGGGCCATTCTTTACGATACAACTGTGGTGAGCGGCTATGGGCTTCATAAGATTTTATACCTCCAGGGTAAATTCATCGAAACATTTTTATTTAGTAGCTTGAAAAAACAGTTCTCTGTTGGATGAATTGGCACTATGAGTATCGCGAGAGTCCCAATAAAATACTTACGTTGAATGTTTACTTGTTCGCTTAGTTTTTCGTATTTTTTTGCCAGTATTTCTAATTTGGAAATAGGGAGCAGAAAGTATATTTCGATTGAAGTGTTTGAACAATGATGAGTATCATGATGGTCAAGTTGTAAACATGCGCTGAACCAAACTCTATTTGCTCTGTTTCATTTATTCTAAATTGATATGTTTTGAGCGTGGCAGCGGACACATCTGCAGAATTAAATTTCTCGCTTTACACGCTGGAAAGACAGAAATTCACTAAAGCATTTTAAGAAGCCAGAAGCTTATTGTGTATTTCTTGTGTACTAGAGGAAAATTAGAAAATTTGCAGTTTTATAATTTGCAGATGATGCAAACGTTTTAGTACTTAAATGGTTAATTCGTTGAAATATATCATAATGTTTTTGTTTTGTTTTGAATGATAAATTTTCGAATATAGTTGTGTCATGTTATCCTTTCTTTACGGTATTCGAAGCAGAAAATAAAGGAGTGGGAGAATTTGAATCACAGATTCAACTGCGAACAAACATCAACTGAAGGCGTCAAAGTTCATATCTTCTGCTCCTTTTTTCGTTTTCTGCCCAGGCTGCCAAACGCTGTTCCCTCTTGGTTGAAATAGAGAGCGACGTCAAACTTGAGCCAGGAGTTGCAGCGTACCGGCGCTCCTTCCTGAGCAGCGGGCGCCAAACTTTCAAACTGCCTCTGCCCGCTAAGGACAAGTTCGCGTGAGCAAAATCGATGAATTTCAGTTACGAAAAATAATTTGCGGTTATCTTGATGTGTGATGCACTCGCAAATTGTCTTGAAGAACCCTTAACCATTTCAGACAACTTACTTAAACGTTTTTTTGCGAGCGTTTTTGATTTGAGGTGAGCAGAAAACAAAGCTAAAATCGTAATCTCGAACGAGTCCACAATTCCAGTATTCATCAAGACTCAGGTTATCGTGCTGCAAAGTCATTTGATTTCAAATTATACAATCAGTAATTAAGAGCATCATTATCGTTCATTAAATGCATAACCAAATGATTACTCTTGATAATTTACCAAACAGAACAGAACACTTGTCAGAGAGAGAGCGCAGTTACAGTAGCACCGTGATTATCCGGTGGGTAACATTTGAGTTTACTAGCTACATCAAAAGATTACGTGTACGTATAGTTAGATTTCGGTGAAATAATAAATTTCATTTACACACAGGGTGACCGGTGCTTCGTTGAAAAAACTTTAACATAAGTACGGGACCGTTGAAATAAACACTTTTTACTCAAGAAGCGTGAGATGGAAAATGCTTTGTTGGAGAGTTACTATGTCTTTAAATTTTCACATTGCTACCAAGGTCTACTGATGCTACACCTCTGAATTTCTTCTTCCAAGGTTATTTGAACACGGATTCTTTCAGACGAAGAACTCATCGGTAGAATTGTTCAAGTTTCCACAAAGGTTCGTGAAACTCCTGGTGTCTTAAATTTCGTCGGGCAATTATTTCACAGGCGTTTAAACACCTGCATTGTAATTTGCAACAGATAGCCATCATGTTGAACTTCTTTTGTGAGTACCCAACATAATTTAATAATCTATTTCTTGAGGTCTGGGCAATGCTGTTCTGTTTCTTTTATTTCTAATAGAAATACTCTCCTAATTTCTATATTTCATGTCCCTGCTTCTCTCACAGTGCGAATTTTTCTTCAACATGCTTCAAATTTTAAGTCCTAATAATTCTTCAACGAAGCATTGTCGACCACAAGGGGATTGAGTAAAAAGTATTTATTTTAACCACCTTAACCTTCTGTTAAAGTTTGTTAAACACAGTGCAGTATATTTCTGAAGATGACGTTGTCTTTCCAAACCTTCAATAAATTGGAAACCTTTCAAAGTTTTTACAATCTCGAAGACAGTGAACATTTTTTCAGATATTCTTCTTTATCCTGTATCAAGTAACGAGCGTTAAAAAACTGTCAATGACCCTTCAACTGTAAAAAATTAACTATGTTTGAGGTAAACGTATCGGTTAAAAAACTAAATTTTCAATCACTAGAAATTTATGCACTTCATTTATTCAGAGACCACGAGGCCAAGTGCAACGCTCTCGGCCTGATCATCATGCCTGCTCCCATTAACGTGCTCGACCGGACCATCATTGGCAGTCTAGGCAAAGTTGTCATGGACGTGATGACCCCAGAGAACTCGCTCGACATAGTCAACGCTGCTGGAGACTACATCACCAACCCTTACCTCAGGTTTTACAATTTCCCCACTTCTGCTGGCCCTCGCTACTGCTTCGTTAACAATTACTTAGACATGTTCCGCATTGAATGCAAAAATTTCAATACAACCGCTTTGAACACAGTGTGTGCCACTCCATAAATTGCAATTGAAAGTTAAAAAATCACTTATCTTGATTTCTGTACTTCGTGCGATCATTCCAAGACTCTGTCATAAAGGGAACCCAGAACCTGGTTTTGTCGACGACATGATTTAGCAACATGCACATTGTAACCTCCATGTGCTGTAAAAATAGTTCTAATAGCTACAAAATTTCTCTAGAATCTACCAATCAATGCTTTATAATTGATAACCCTCCCTTTGTTTACAATGAATTTTCATTACCCACTTCATGTTCAAAGTACGCTTAGAAAACGTTAGAATTTCGGTTCAAGAACATCCTGCATTAGTTTGCTATACGAACGTTGTGAGCATGTATGCTACTTCGAGAACGGTTCAACAGATAATTGAGAATAACTTCTATATAATGTTCTTCGCATTGTGTTCGTTTGCGCAAAGCTCTACATCAAACATTTGCAATTACTTTCCTCAGTCGCCGTCATTTACTAAACGATTTCGTTTTCTCAAATGCTGTTCTGTGGGTTTTTGTTCTTTGTTTTCTTTGCCTTTGCTTTTTTGCAATCGATTTTGTTCTCACAAACTCTGTACGGAAGAGGCTTGTTGATAATTCATTTCGTCAATGCACTTCGCTCAACAAACAACATATCCACTCAGACCCCTTAACGTGAAAATCCAATGGTTTTAAAACTTCTCCCCTTCATAGAGCGCCGATTTAGCTTGGTTGTTAGTCGTAATTCCTAAAAACAAATTCATTACAATTTAATGTATTCAACTTAGATCTCTGTACGTTTATTGCTACCAACGTATTTTTTACTCTGTTTGGAGGGTTGGAAGCATGTTCACTGTGCTCAAAAATTTTGTTTGAAGTTTGACTATGAGTTGCATAAATTTTTTAAACTTTCTTAACTTTTTTCACAGAGTTTATTATGCCATACATATAACACAGAACAATATTATTATACGATTAATATGGAAAGCATGATGGTTAGAGTTACATGAATACTTATTGTCATACCGATTTACTTTTCCTCAAATTCCTAAAGAAGCAGAATGTTGTACTTAACGTTATATACCATCATATAGCTCGGTTTAACAGACTTCTTTTCCTGTCGCAATTAGCAGGCACTATAAGTTCTATTATTACCCGAAAGTTAGAGGTCATTGCTAAGAAATAAATCTAATAATGCGCGAGAGGTTGATTGCAGAAACTTAAATTAGTGAAGTTTTCAGTCGCCGACATCAGCTGAACCTCCGCTAGCTCGAAAAACGAACTTCAGCTTTGCAATGTCTGCGCTCTTTTCTTGGGCTAATTTATTGGAAAAGTTTCGGTCAAGATCTTAGTTCAGGAACATTTTTATGGCATCTTCCACGAACTAAGATAAATAACTTTCGGAGAAATATGTGATCTCTTTTATTGGATGTCTGAAGCGAATGAACTTTCTTTTGGGGATTCATCAGCAAGAACGCAAATGATAGTTTTTGAAATAAAGCACGCAACATTCTTTGTGAATCAGTAGGGACTATTACCAAATACTGGTCATAATTTGATTGCTTCACCAACCGATAATTTACGAGGTAGTGCTAAAGTTGATCTCATTCTGCACCTCATGCAAATAAGAAATGATGATTTTTGTCGATGGATGATGGATAATCCTTCGCTTACTAGGCCAAAGACTTGACTGTTAAAATGAAGACGTCGCGTTCTAGTTTCCCTCAATTAGATATATCTTGTTTCCTCGATTTATCGGCTAAACAGATACTTTTACTTAGACAGGCCAAGTACTCATTTGAATAAATGTACTTCATTTAGCATGCCAGACGACGTATTTAATCATGTAGCCTTAGACTTCTGATTAACGTTATTCCTAATAATGCGTACCTTGTTCATACCATTTTCCGCAATATCTTTGTCATGAAGGCCTATTCCTATCTAAGTCTTCAGGATGCTGAAAAATGAATTGCAGTCAGCGTTTGAGTTGTACCCAGAAAATTGTGAAAATTTCTCACCTGGTTAACTTTGTCGTTCGCCAATGTGATCTCAACTACCTGTGTTGGAGGTCAATGTTTCACGTTTGCTCAAAAATTTTTTCGTGAAAGAAAATTAAAGCATGATTTCTTAAATCGAAAGAATCATTTCTTCAACTTAAAAATATTGTTAAAAGATTTATAATTTTTAAAGCCATATTTTCCACGTCTGATACTAAAATTGATAGTAGTATCTTATCTTACGTTTCAGTAGATGATATTTAAATAGCTGTCTCGTATTTTAACTTCTCGACGCACTCCCAGGTGTACAGAATCATTGCTATGAGACAAAGTTGAATGCAAATTTTTAAAAGTTACAACGAAGTCTGACGAAATTATTGTCATGTGTAACAATTTACGCAGACGAGGGAACTGTTTCGGTGTTATCCGCTATGGAAAGTCACAAAAAAATACTGCTTTCAGATTTTCTTCTCTTAAAGAATGCAGTTGAGGCTCAAGATTTTAAAGAAAAATCAAAGAATGAGATTCAAATAAGCTGTATTCCTAATTACCTTGCGCGGAGAAAAGGAGCGTTATTCAGTCATTCTAAGGGGAATTTTAGTGTTTGTGCAGGGGCTGCGTATTGCCTAAGTTGTCACTAAACCAACATTAACCCTATTTAAATAATGGATGTGAATTTTACGCAGTGGACAATTTAGTGAAGTTATTTAATATTGTGTTTCCTGCATCCCAAGAGTATTATAGATATTAGAGATAGCAAGCAGTTTTCAGAGCTCAGTAGTGATGTTCAAAACCCCTTAATTCGGAACATTATCTCTCATAATGATCTACTTGAAGAAATGAAGTGTCAGAAGCAAGGGTTGAATATTTCGAAGACCGTAGCTCATTTCAGCTGCTCGTTTGACGAAAACACGAATTTAAAAAAATCACACGTTTTTCCAGTTTTTCAATCGTCTAAGCATGCTGCTTTCCTATGTTACCTATAGTACGTTACATATTGCTTTCCTTATGTTTTCATTTATGTTTCCTTATGTTTCACATTATGCTTTCCTATGTTACAAGCAAGCAAGCTATAGTTATTTGAATTCAGTTATTTAATATTATAATTCAAACGGATACATTAATTCTATTCAAATAATTTCAAAGACCGTAGCGCAATTGAAGTTCATCACGTGATAAATTACGAAGAAATTCACTCAAAATTTCTTTATTGGAAGACTGACAATCGTTAAAACCGTAGCACACTTCAGTAACACATTTGATAAAAGGCGAATTTAAGAAACACTCAAGTTGTTCCAGTTTTTCAATCATCTAAGCAAGTTTGCGTCATATGTTACCCTGCAATCATTCGGCTCGGGCAATCACAAAAGCCTTCCCGCGGCTTCTGCATCCGGCAACATGACCAGCTCGGGTCGAATAACAGGAGCATGCGGTCTGGCCTCTTATTGTTGTTCCGAACATTGCTCGTAAATATGAGTGTAAGCATGGCCATGGAAAGAGTCCTATATTCTGATAAGCGATAAAAGGTTCTGGGGATAACAGCAGACGGGCGCTCTCGGGAGATCTGTAAATCTAATTTATGTAAGTGGACTTCCGCGGTGCAGGAGCCTCCTTCTTCCCCTCTATGAAATTGAATTGTTTATGCTTCTGGCTCAAGGAAATAAAATCAGAAATGGCGAGAAGTCTTCGTTTGTATCACCCTTGAGTCATTTGGAGTCGAAGCTGTGTAGCGTTCACTGAACTTCTGTATTGTGAAATTTGAATACGAAGATGCGTTTTCTGTCTTGGAATGAAATAACAATCAAATTTGAGCATCAGGCTTTAGCGGAACTGCTATAATATTGTAGAATGATTGACCAAAATTCATTCTTGTTTTTTTCATCACTAGTTCCGTGGGGCTCAACGCAAAAAATAAGGGTCAAATAAAATTTGGAAACACCTATGCTGTGTTTGAAGCATTTAATTTGATTTTGCAATGCTAAACACGACAGTGTTCTCATGTACGAGCTATTCAGTCGACTCACTTCAATGAAACTGCGGCACTTTGTCTATCAGACCTTCGTGGTAAGATGTTAGTTTAGTTTTGGCGTTGATGTTGTTTCAGCGTCTAGCAGTCACTCATTGCAATTCATCAACACCAAGAATGCCAATAACATTGAAATAGACCCGACATATGTTGGAAAATGTTTATCACGTTCAAACACTGTAAAAAAGATCCGTGGTAGTAGTCACTCTTTACAATTCTTCAACACTAAGAACACGTATAACTTTGAAACAGGCCCGACATAATTTGGAAGATGTTTGTGACGTGCGAATACATTTTAAAAAAGAGACGTGGTAGACTAACAAATTAAAAGTAAACTGCTTTAGCTCTAACTTGAGGGATAAAATATTTCTAGTGTTCAATAACTGCAGCCTCCAGGATACGAGAAGTTTGTGTTCGCTATAATGCATCTCACTATGTGACATACTAAACGTAACTTCAGTGAAAGTTAGTCTGCTGAAGAGTGTTTATGGTAAATATTTTCATTAAATACTTGACGCTCGTAGTCATCTCGCGCATTTTATGCAATAATGCTCGAGATGACTACGAGCGTCAAGTTTATAATGAAAATATTTACTATAAACACTCTTCAGCAGCCCAACTTTCATTGAAGTTACGTTTAGTATGTCACATCGTTCGTCAAGGCGAGTAATTATGACGACCAGCACGTGATGTTGTCAAATGAAGACTCGAGAAAAAAATAATAACTACGTTCATGCATTCGACATGAATCAACTGTTACATCTTGATTAATTAAGCACAAGTGATGCTTTGCTAGCAAAAAATAAATCATCAGACAAGGTGTTTTTATGTTTTAGTTACAGGAATGACGAAGGAGGCGAAAATCATTATGATTTACCCGTCAGTGAGATTTTACTCTCACAGCAGCGAGATTTTCGATTTACTCCACATCACTCTGTTTGGAACAGTGACTGTTGTTTCAACACCTAAAGAAGAAGCAACCGACAGCGTAACACTTATAGAACAATACACGTATTTCATTTAACATTAAGGAAGGGAAGCCGCATACGAGTTAGCTATAATGATGTATTGAGGGTAAATATACTGGAAAAGTCTGTCGATTTGCATCTTTTTCCTATTTTTCATTCGTTCAAACGAATAGCTCCACACAAGATGCGAAAATTTTCAGCTCAGGTCCAGACAAATGCTCTTGTTCTTTTGTTGCGTCCTGCTTGTTTTCAGCGCTGCGATTAAAGCTTGCGAAAACTCTCGATTTTCCAGCCTGCATTTCTAATATTGTGCTCAGCATAAGCAAACACGTCCCTGGTGAGGGAAAAATCCCTTGAAAGAAGATTTGTTTTAAAGTTTAGCTTCAGCTGAAAATCGCTCCCTCAGTGCTTGCTCTGCTTAGCGTAGGAGCGGATAGAAATTCATTTTACATGCTTGTTTCAGGTCGAGCATTAGATCAGGTTTCCAGGCAATACAGCTCATAAAAGAAAGAAATTTCAATGTACCTATGGCATGCTCCCTTGAATGTTCATTTTCCCCTTTTTTATATTTATGGAAAGATTGTGAACTGCCAAAATTCATACATGAATGAAATCAATGAGAACGGGAAAACTTTGATAAATTAGCGCAGTATGTTTCCCTCTTGTATTTCTAATTTTGAATTTTGAAGCGTTAGTAATTGACGCCTAATTAAG
The DNA here is from genome assembly GCA_014220935.1 of Platorchestia sp. MABIK. NCBI lineage: Eukaryota > Metazoa > Arthropoda > Malacostraca > Amphipoda > Talitridae > Platorchestia > Platorchestia sp. MABIK. The sequence continues at coordinate 46,650 of JACJUY010002452.1, read as the reverse complement.
TTTCGCAGAGTCTTTTTTAGTTAAAGTGCGAACAAAATTACTGTCACAATTGTGCTTGTAAATGTCTCCCGTAGAGTTTTTTCATCTGCATTCAAATAATAGTTTTGAAAGTATTATTTCATCCTCTATTATTTCATTCATTCATGAAAAACAAATGAAATTTATTCGTCCTATCGTATAGTGTGATTTGCTGGCAAGTTAGTGAGCAGTGCAAACATAACGAATAAATTCAGAGGTCCAGTTCTCTATTTATCTTCAATATAATATTTGAAAACATTTTCACGTTAACCTCGTAAAGACAAGTAAAGTATGTTGAGAGTTTTTATAACAGGGTAAATGCCCATAAAATTATTTTAAAATAGCGTTAGACAATGGAAAGTCTGCATTCAACCCAGTTCATTTCCCCCCCAAAAATCGAACTGTCCTTATGTTGAAAGAATTAGATCTAAATTCTGTCACAGCATGAAACACGTTTGCTATTTTCAATGTCTCTTCACACAATCTGAGTTTGCCGGGTTTTTCTTTAGCTGTGATCTAGTACTACTGAGTGCTTGAAGATCGCAGAAATGACGGATATTTCACATTTCATAAATGCTAAGGAGGCAATTCGTTCCATCGGATCTGCATTGTTCCAGTGCTCGTTTAGATCCAATTCTGAATCGTGCATATCGCTGGAACATCTCGCTAAGAAGCACGGAGAAATTAAATTTATGTCAAAGTTACTACGGCAACATGTCGTTCAGTTCAATATTTAGTCTAAGCAAAATTCAGTGAACATTTTTCGACGAATGAGTTACTGAACTTAATCTATTCAAGAGGCAAATAAAGCCGTGTTAGAGAGACACCAAAATCTGAAAAGTGTATTAGACACCATAGCAGGGCCGAGACATGGTGCCTTAAATAACAGTATTTATGGTGTAAATGTGCAGTTCTTTATGGAATCCAACTGGGCATCTTAGAAAATATGGCCGTACGACATTGAAAAATTTATCATTTCCTGGAAATTTTTGATCTAGTTTGGAGAATATCTATAATTGTGTTCAATGGATTAGTATTTCATTCATGGTCAAATTTTGTCATAGGTGAATTAAGCATCGTCTCGACAAGGTTATGAATGAGATGCTCCACGCGGCATCACCGCAGCCTGGGGCCGGGAATATCAGTTTCAATAAGAAAACTGAAGTGGGCTGAACTGGAGAGGAAAGCGTTAGGCGGAGCTTCTTTTAAACCGTTTTTCTATGGTTTGGTTCGCTTCAGGTGCAGCATATATAAGCAGCCTTGACATGAGACACTATATCACTTGATTCGACCCAACGCGCAGAAGTTCTACTGGTCGTTAGAAAGGAATTGCTCCTCCCGACTCAAAAGTCTCATTCCTCCGTCCTAAAGTGGCTCTAGGCCAGGTATCGTGTTCAGGTGCAGCTCTCCCCGATTTCACTTCATCAAAAATCACAATGTTTCCCAACTCCGGCCAGATGCAGTTCTTCGGAGACCCCAAGAACAGAATGAGTGAGTACATTTTGATTCGTCTGTGTCCATGTTTCTCCGCGTTACCTTTTGAAATGATGGTTACAAATACGCGTCGGATTGCTTTCGTTCTGAGATTTGCATGCTGTTGAGGCAGTAATGCAGTCTGCTTTCACTCATTAGAAATGCGGCCGTGTGTTTGAACGTAAAAGTCCCTCAGGTGGGGTGCTGCTATCGTACTCATTTGAATTAGCGTTCCGAGAGGGAGAATATAAAGTCCCGAGCTGAAGGTTAAGTAGGCCTTCCTTTAGTTGAAATAGAATATATCTTTTCCGTTATTTAGTTCAGTCTTTTTCGATTCATTGCTGTCCTGTTTTTCCACAGCTGCTAGTTGCTTCTTTAGATTTTATCTTGCTTCATAATCTAACTTCACAATTTGCCATTTCTATGCTCAGGGGATCTTGCATGGGGGTATAAATGTAAAATGGAAAAAAAACCTTGGGTATAAATTCCGCATTTCCTTAACTCCATACCAAATGATGCCTTCCTCCTTTTCTTCCGAATACCTTTCTGGTGATTGGGGAGAGCTAAACTGATTTATCTCATCTTATTTTTAATTAAAGATTACGTAGGAGAAGGTTTTGATCAGCATATTATGCTCCACTTTCAGATGTACTATTCACTGTGTATAATTTGGGGTTCTGTATTAATTAAGTATTCTATAAATTCTGTTGACGGTTGTTGACTAAAATATAGCTCTGTGATCTTATTTGGATTGAAAAATGATACAGCCTAGAATATAGACAATGACCAAAATATTACTAGGAGCTATTTCAGAGCGATAATAAAATTTCATGCTCAAGTGATTGTTTAAATTCATTCAGAAAATGGATAGTTTCGTCAAGTGATGCATTAGCTACAATAGCTTGAATGATTATTGTTCTATTTCAAATATCTCCCAGTTGCTAAATTTTTCCTAAATATTATTTCATTGCTAATAAACCATGTTTTGAGGGAGTAATAATTTCACAAAGAACATTACTTTTCAATTCCATGCTGCTCTTTGCGAAAACAATTTCTGAGGTGAAAAACAATAAAAATATTTCCATTTTATCGAGAGGCGTGAGACATACAATTCGGTAGACGTTCAGTGGATCATCTCCTCTCTTCTCCTCTGACCTTTTTGACTCGATAATTTTCCCCCGACAGAGACGCTGGAAATCAACGCGAGATGCTTCGCCATGCGGTACCCCGCTCCCGCGCTCGACGGGTTGCCACCCGCAGCGAGCCAATACCCGCGCCCCAGGCCGCAGCAGAGCGCTTCACCCCACACAGGGTACGAGCACAAAATGTTCTACAGCCAGCCCACTCCTCAGATGACGCACCCGAGACGCTCGTCCAGTTCCTCAAGTAATGTTCAAGTCACGTATTCCAGTTACAGTAACGCGCCCAGCACAACTCCTAGCCTGCAAACCTCGTGAACTGCTGGCGGTCCCTACTTTGGGGAATGTGCAGGTCCCGGCAATGTTCCAGCCAGTGATTTGTAGGAATTTATTCAGGTTTTAATTTTACTCTAATGTGGTCAATAGAAAGATTTTGAAGATTGCTTCTGAATATTGCTTCAATGGCCTGGGATTGTAGTCTACCCGTAGAATAGTATCGGATAGTTGCAAATGAAATTTTGAGTGTGCATTTCAGAATCATTTCTGATGTTCTGAATATTAGTAGGTCATTAACGTTAACACCTCACTCAATACAGCTTAATTCTCGAAATAAATCCTGATCCTAAATGTAAGTCCAAGCTCTTTACTTGCAAGGGATACGAATGTAATAAATATATGTGTATTTTTCAAATAGTATGAAACTGGCTGGCCATACCTGAAGAAAATGCTTTGTTTGATTTTTCATTCAAACAAGCCAACTTTTTTAAGAGTGACCTACCGATTGCATTGAATTTAAAGGCTGATACACAGATATTCGAGCAATTTCGGAAATGAAATGAATTTGTAATTATGCAAAATCTGGCGTTTTCCTCTGTGCTCGGTAGAAATTGTACTCATTAATTGGAGGTATGTATTTTGAATAAACTTAATAAAGCAAGAATGTACTTATTTATGACCTCTTAAGTAGCTTTAAATACTTGACTTCGTTCCATTGGATTCAACTTCCAAGTAGTGTTGAAGGAATTTTATTTGAACTAAAATGAACTGAATAGAAATTATTTGAATGAATTTATTCAGTTGAATGACTGAATAATTTTCAGCGAATTCATAGAGTGCTGCGATAGACTCGGCAAACTGTTTTTTCGATAGAAAACACCTTGAAAACATCGAAAGACTTTTGAACGCTTGAGATATGTGCACAGCTATTTTTATTCTATTTTAGAGTAGCTTAATTAAAAATAGGCGCGCTAGATCGGCAAAAATCATCAAGCGAATTCGCAGTTAGAGATTTTGGAATTAAACAATGATATAGTATGATAGTAATTAATGACGGAAAATGGTCGTGAAATTGAAATCATTGCTGAGTGCGAGTTATAAGTACGTTCTGATACATGTCATGTTAATTTGAACATTCAACATGAGTTCAGTATGTTCGGATGGTGAGATGATGCAAATATATGTAGAAGCAATCAACGGCGAAAGAGAACAAGTGAGTATTCCAATTTAAATGCTTTTGAATGAACTCATAACAGATTCTTCTGCTCAACTTTGAGTGGGACACTGAAAATGCTTAGCAATAGAAGTGATGTTTCGGCGGAAACTCTTTACAAATCTAAAATGTTTCGATAATGGAAACATCTTTATCAAAGTATTGATTATACTTTGTCTTTTACAGAGCTGATAACGGAGCTGGTCTCCGAAACGTTTTCGTTTTTTTAACAAAATGACTAATTTTTTGGAATTTTTTATTTTTTATTTTTTGTGAATTTGCAATGTGATGAGATAGGAAGGGAAGAGATGGAATGTGATGAGATAGGAAGGGAAGAGATGGAATGTGATGAGATAGGAAGGGAAGAGATGGAATGTGATGAGATAGGAAGGGAAGAGATGGAATGTGATGAGATAGGAAGGGAAGAGATGGAATGTGATGAAATAGGAAGGGAAGAGATGGAATGAGATGAGATAGGAAGGGAAGAGATGGAATGAGATGAGATAGGAAGGGAAGAGATGGAATGAGATGAGATAGGAAGGGAAGAGATGGAATGTGATGAGATAGGAAGGGAAGAGATGGAATGAGATGAGATAGCAAGGGATGGGATGGGATTGGATTACATGGGATGGGATGAAGTAGAAAATAACTGTAAAAAAAGAAACAAGTGCCCCTTTTTCAGGCTGTCCCAAAGTCTCATGCTGCCAGACAACAATCGAGCACAAGAACCAGCGAAACAGATTTCCAGCCATCAATTTCCCAACATAAGCAACAGCACTTCCTCTATTTATGCGATGAAAACAACTCTCGCTTAAATATCAATCTATACAAATGTAACATAATTAAAAAATATCTGTGCTCTGTATTTAATATTCAGGCATACACTCGACGAAATGCAACGCTGGGGACGGAAAATCTGAGCAAAAATGAAAGCAAGAAATTGTGTTTCAATAAAGTGGGGGACCACTCATTAATTTATCATCGCGTCTTTCCTGAATAAAAATGTGATACTGATTTTACAGGCGAAATTGTAAGTTTACATAATCAAGGCCAGCTTAAATGTTCATCAAAGTATTGCAATTAAATAAGCATTTCAATTTCGCCGGTGAAATCAGCATCTCATTATAGAATTTGTTAAATAAATAAAAATATTAGGGCAATTTAAAGCGTTCGTTAAATTTTTGTAAGGTTTCCAGAAGCCTTCAACTTGTAATTTCCTCTCGCTTTCCACTAAGTTCATGCCTCAAAATCCTTGTAACACACGAAATATTTTTTCTTCGCTGGTCTTAAGTGTATTTTTTCAGACCTTCACTCGTTTCCTGATAATATTGGCAAGACATAATTGACATTTTTATTCTTCAGTTAAATCGAAACATTTCTTCACCACTCTTTCGATTACGTAAAGCGAGACCAAACATAGCATGAAATAAAGTTGTCGTTTAATGATGCATAAGCATTGCCCCACAAATCCAGACATTCATAACATCAGGAAAACAATTCACTTCTCATTTTTCACATAAATTTCCTTACGGGAGCGTGTCACAACTTAAATCTCTTCACTGGAGCGTTTAATGCCCTTTAAATTATTCTTTGTATTCGTGAAGGTCAGAGAATCAACTTGAGAATGAATTATTTTAGCAGGTTCTCATGATATGTTCTATCTTCATTAAAAGCTTAGATCAACACGACCTTTTCGATGCCTCCAAAAGACATTCAGATAAGACATGAATTTCTGGGTAGTCATTAGTTTCCTCTCAAACTCATGCTCACAATAAATGGGAATAGACGATTTGCTCGTACCTGTGTATCATGAACTCGAAACAAAAGCAGGTTATGTCTATCAATCAAATAAAATATCATGTCATGAAATTTTGAAGCCTCAAACAAAATACTGCCTCGCTTCGGTTCAAGCATTTAGTCAAAGCAATTGCAGCATCTAGCAGAAATAACGGAATTCGTTCGATGATTTTGTTCTTTTTACGGGTGACCTGCCAAATCTTCAAGTGTCCCGCATGACATGTCCAGGATATGAAAGGAATTAAGCAACCAAGCAGCAGCAGCAGGAGCTCTGTCTTAATTCACAACGGCCACAATTTCGCGGATCTCGGCGTAATGTCGTACGATGCTTGCGACTTATATGGTTAATCTAGTTTGTGGGTGGGCTGAGAACGGTGCTGGAAATTGATATGCGTGAAACAATTATTCGAGAAATTTGAATGTTTTTCTGATATTACAAGCATCGTATTTGAATGATTGTCGTGCTGTGAAAGTGCAAAGTACTGATATTTTTTTGAAGCTGAGCTATATGAAGGCAGATGTTTTCATGATTGTACAGAGATTTAAACATTTCTTGAAAATCGATTTTTTAATACATAGCTGAACTTTCCTGATCCCATTGGATGTTTGATTCTCAGAACTCTACTTATTTTTCACGAACGCAATGGAAGTATATATTTCTATAAAGTGAAAGTTATAATTAACTGTCTGTTAAATTTTGATAGACGTTTCATAATCTTGGCATGCTCTGAACGACTTGAGTGTTCGCAATCTAGATATTTTTAATAATTCCTTGTTAAAACATTAACGGGAAAATAATTGTATTAACCTACATTTTAATGTGCATGAAATAACAAAATAACTTAAGTGTTAGATAAATTCAAAAATAACCACGAAAATTAATTAAAAATTCGTTTGCGTTACAATGTCCTCACCTCCTACCCACGACATTTGCATAGAATCGATGATGTTGACAAGACCGAAGCGACGAGCTCTAATAATGGCCAGCAGCGTTCTTTCCTTCCGCGAAATTACATTTTCCTACGAACTGAATTCTAAAAACTGGCTTTCATGTCAATCGCTCTAGGGGTAAACGCATACTGCATTTGTAAAATTTAGATGAGTTTCCTCTTTTCCAAATGTAAAACTTGTTTTCATTTCGATTGCCCTAGGGGCAAAGATTTTCTTCATTTGAGAAACAAAAATGAATTAGATCCTTTCTGAATTCAAAACGAGTTTTCATTTCAATCGCCCTTAGGGGTAAACACTTGCTGCATTTGGGAAACGAAGTTGACCGTAATTTTTTAGAAATTACAATAAGTTCTTACCAGGCGCATTTTCTTCAATGTTATGACAGAGTGGTTTTGTTCGATTTTTCCCTATTACAAACACTGGGAGCAAAAACAGTGAATGATTGTTTTTCTCAATAATCAATGGAATTGTGAGTTGCAGCTCGCATAACACATTACGCACGCGTCTTGTGTTAGTCGAAAAAAAATCAGAGCTTATAAAGAGCATAATTCACTCGCGAACTTTCCGGATAAAAAGAGAGTATGGACAGTATGATAATTGCGCTCAATTTTCAGTAAAATTAGAAGACATTGTAAGCAAAATAAATTGGCATAAGATATTTTCACACTGAATATGAAAAATTTAAGCCTTACAGAACCCATTCGAAATTTCAGTTTCGAAGCTGTAGTGTTTCAGATCACCGGAAAAGATCGTAAAAAATTATTTCAGAGAGAATAGGTACTTGCATTACATCATGAAAATAGGAATATCACAAAAATGTCATCAATAAGGCCAGTAATGGTAATTTTTATAACATTGAGAAACATCACGAATGTTTAAATCAATTATCATCTACCGAGAAACACAAGCATGAGGAAAAATTAGGTAACAGGTTGCAACAACAGAGATAATTATTTTTGTATGAGGACAGGAAATTTTTTTTGAAGTGTATCATTAAAGCACACAGTTTGTTAACCGTCACAGGATATGTCAGAGAGTTGGAACGTGTTTGGAGTAATGCCGTATAAGATAAAAAGTAAGTTTGAAGGCGATAACAAAGTGTTCAATGAAAACTGAAGAACAGTCATGCGTATCAGGAAACTCAGTCGAAAATGAAATCGACACCAAAAGCAGGTAGTCTTCAATCATGCTTTCACGAAAAGGGTTCAACAATTTCTAGTTTTCTGAAAGTAATGTTTTGTAGGTAGCTTTCTTTATTAATTTGTGCTCTGAATGTAAATAGACTGTGAGCCAAATTTAGCTACAGACAACCCAACTTTCCAAAGTTAATCGTAGATTTATACGTCATTTTCATTTTCGAACTTCAGCGTATATATGAAAAAATTAGCGCTTGTTATTCAACTCAAGGTAAACTATGTAGATTCACGTTGTGAGCGACTAGGACTAACACTATACTTGATTTCATTTATGAACATCTGGGACTAATCCCATGACTGATGCAAGTCACGAGGAACTTAAACTAATGCTAAACTAATACTACACGATTTCATCTTATAATGGTTCTATTCAACTGGCAATAGAAATCGAAAATCGTATTCGTAACGAAAAAAAAAACAAGATCAGTTTCCTTCACTTTTTATTCATTTAATGTTATAATCTTTTTTCCAAACCGGCTGGGTATGTATAACATAGTATGTATTAACGCAGTAAAAACAGAATTAGAGTACACATATCATAGATTTTATTCTAATCTAATTATGAAACGAATTCTTCGAAAATAGTCAAAAGATGTTAGTGCTCAGAGCTTAGAAGCAGGCGAATAAGTTGTGTACGGTGATATAAAGGGATTTTCCTGTGAATCCTTTCCTTTAGAATGGAGAGACTTAGTTCCACACATTGCTTCGCACATAGTAAATAAAAAAGAAATTAAAATCAGAAAGCCCACCAGAGTCTTCGAGGGCAAGTACAGGGTGGGACAGAGAGGACGGACGTTTTTTAAGAAATCACAAAATCGTAAATTTTTATTTTAAACAGGAATTTATTCGCAGATTTAAGTTTGTACTGAAATAACATTTTACAAAGTCAAGCGTGGAAAACAATATCTGTCATGTGATGTCCGTTATCAGTGATACATTTTTGAAGGCGTTCATGCAAGTTTCCGGGCGTTCCAAATTTTCCTGGGTAAGAACCATTCGCCTAGCCCCCTGCGGTCTTTTATTCATCAGTGTACCTCATGTACGATGTGCGGTAACCCAACGTAGGATAGTGATGCGGGCGGGAACAGCTTGCTTTCTGGGGATGTTGAAATGGCGACGAAGCTCACGCTGAACTGCCGTGATAGACTCATTATTCTTGACGAAACTGTAGCACGCAAAAGTGCGGTGCTCGATTGTCCACAGTTCCGTGGCTCAACCTAAAACAAGAGAGAAAATATCGGCTAAGACATCACGAACCTCCCCCATTTGCGGCACATCTGTCAGACATCTTGACCTTCACCGCGGCTTTGTAAAAAACGTCCGTCCTCCCTGCCCCTCCCTGCATGAAGCGATATTCTGTGCCTGTAATTAAATTATTAGTGACTGTTTACGTGCCTCATTCGTTATTTGTTATCGTGTGTTAGATATAAACCTAAAATTCAGGATGAAAATTTCAATGTTATTGTTGAATACATGCAAAAATATTTTTTTTCAACTATTCGTTCCATTTAATCTGAAATTTATTTTCTGGAACTTGTCTCCACCATGATTGATTATTACTAAAGCTCTAAAATGACTGTGAGATAAACGTCGAAGCTATTTCTCCGCAACAACACGTTTTGTTCCGCTTATCATTTTCAATAAACAATTTACCTTTCACAAACACTATTGTAAGTTCTACGTAAATCCTCTACCCTCAATCAATGACCTATATTCAAAATTATATCCTTTCATGTTGTGCCTCATACATCTGCGTCTATATCAAGAGTTTTGTTCAGTATAATTAAGAAGCTTTTATAAACTTAAACAATTCTAGAATATTATTGACCATTTTAGTGAAACCTATTCAGCTCAAATGTAGTTTACTACTACTACTACTAATTGATTTGAATAAACATTGTACTCACCGATACCGTTAGAACTTACTCATGGATGACAGTGACTTGCGTTTTAAAATGATAAGGAGACTGTCAGTAGGACTTTCTTAGTATTCTTTGATTCTTTCAAGTACACTTGGTCGCGCTCGCGTAAAATCGACTTAGAAGAAGATACGCTGCGAGCTGTACTCGGTCAAACACGTGAATTGGTCGGAAATCCGGTCTCAGGAATGAATTATTGACGTGCGTCCAGTGTTTATTCGTCCGAGAAAAAGCCATTTTTGCTTCGGTTTCGCACGCCCAGGGATCGAGCCTTATGTTGTGAGATTAGTTCAGGTAGCTAAAGACTGTTAGGTACGGTACTGACGTGGAAGCCTGTGAATTGTGTAGGGGTCATGAAGGCATTTTTAGGCTCGGACGTATGCAGGTTTTACGGTCATTGTGAGAATGTTTGTGGTTCATGGGAAAGTCCATTGGAAGTTCAGATGGAATATTAATTTCAGCAAGTCACTTTAGTTTGTCTTAGATGATGTTCTGTTTAATATTTTTAGAATTTTATAAACGAGGCACCCTCTTCACCTCAAAAAATTTACAAATGTTCAATTTATGAAATATCTACAGAATTAAAAGTAATTCTTTGTATTACCAGAGCGAGTAATTCATTGATATGTGGATGCCTATTTCACGCACAATAAAATAAAACAATGAATCGGGACTTTTTCAACTTGTCATAAAACTTAATCTTTTTCAAGCAGACATCATCATACTTTACCTGAGATTTTTGCGAGAGGGACAAACGTACGAAAGAAGGGGTTGACTAACAATTATTTACTACGTTACCATTGTCTCACGAAAAGTTTCTTATTTGAAAAATTTGAGACACCGTCGACGTCATCCCATTTTAGTTAAAATGAGTTATAAGAACTAATTTTGAACACTGATAAGGGAGAATAAAAATTGAAAGGGACGGGACGAGACAATACAACGGATGGAGCGGGGCAGAGCCAGACAGGATGGGGGGCAAATGAATGAGACAGGGGGGGTGGGAAGGGACGGGGAAGGGCGAGAAGGTCCCGGACCAGAAAGGACGAGATGAAATGGGATGGAATGAAATGAGAAGAGATAGAATAGGATAAGATGGAATGGGATGAGATGGAACGGAATGGGATGGAATGGGACGGAATGGGATGGAATGGGATGAGATGGAATGGGATGAGATGGAATGGGATGAGATGGAATGGGATGAGATGGAATGGGATGGAATGGGAT
>JACJUY010002452.1:20405-34599 GCA_014220935.1 Platorchestia sp. MABIK | reverse complement strand
ACCTAAATCCCCTCACTGGAGCAAACCTTCAACCTAAATCACCTCACTGGAGCAAACCTTCAACCTAAATCACCTCACTGGAGCAAACCTTCAGCCTAAATCACTTCACTGGAGCAAACCTTCAACCTAAATCACTTCACTGGAGCAAACCTTCAGCCTAAATCACCTCACTGGAGCAAACCTTCAGCCTAAATCACTTCACTGGAGCAAACCTTCAACCTAAATCACCTCACTGGAGCAAAACAGTCTCCCACCAACTCAGCTTACAGCCGCCGTATTCATTGTTTTGTGTGGGTCGAAGCCCCCACTGCATGGCAAGTGTTTCGAAATTTATTTCAGATCGAAGCTGCAATTTATCTCAGTAGCCGATTACGGACGAGCAACCATTTATCGCCAGTATGCAGTTTGGGGGAGAAGGAGCTTGGTCTAGTTGTGGTCATAGATTAGGGACCTTCATTTGCATCTCTGTCTGCCTCTAGACAGACTTGCCGTTGTGATGTGGCTTGTGGCAGTCTCAGTGCAGGTGGTGTGGTTTGTGGCAGCCTCAGTGCAGGTGGTGTGGTTTGTGGCAGCCTCAAAGCAGGTGGTGTGGTTTGTGGCGACCTCAGTGCAGGTGGTGTGGCTTGTGGCAGCCTCAAAGCAGGTGGTGTGGCTTGTGGCAGCCTCAAAGCAGGTGGTGTGGTTTGTGGCGACCTCAGTGCAGGTGGTGTGGCTTGTGGCAGCCTCCGTGCAGGTGGTGTGGTTTGTGGCAGCATCAGTGCAGGTGGTGAGGCTTGTGGCAGCCTCACAGCCGGAATCATGTTTGAATGTTTATATTCTTAATTACATCAAATTTAATGACTGCAAATCTTCGGCATCATACAGCAGTGAAAATTTGTTACTCTGTTGGTCTCATTCAAGATTATGAATGTGAAAAATGCTCAATTTGCATTTGATATTTGTTACGTTTGAATTATTGGCAAAGTCAATTCATGATCATCTACAAAGCAATCTGTTCTCTGTCCTTCATCGATGACGAAATCTGCTATCACTTTTTCAGTCAACTCAAATAAAATTTTAAATGAAGGAAGCTGAAATTAATTTATGGTGTCTTCAGCGTTTATTGTAATTAAAAATGGAATTGAGTTCGCTACTCCAAAACTTTTTTCATTTTCTCCTGGCGCGATTCGAAACCGTTTTAATGTAATACGAGGATGAAATGTAGGATGAAATCTGGACTTTTTCTATCTCATACATTTTTCCTTCTCAATATTGCCCTGGTTTTCAACGTTTATTTTTTCTCAAAAGTTTCAAGTACAGGCCAATTCCTGTAGTTCTTTGCTTTAGAGCAAGCTTAAAGATGACTACCTTCCGGGGAAAGTCGGTTAGCAGGTGAAAGAGTATCTCTTGGTTGAGTCATTATTAGGTGGTAATGGGAGGCAAAATATTACTCAACTGAAATGTTTTTTAAGATTCATAATTCCTAGTCTCCGTCCAGTTTTTCGCGAATCTTTTCAAGTCTTTCTGCACTTTACTTTTAACGCAAATTACTTTCTGTTGCCAACTCAAAGTTTTGCAAAAGAATCTACTTACAGTTCATTCAAACGCACTTATGATGGAATACTTATATGTACTGTGTCCGCCGTTGAGTGCTTCTACATGTATTTTCATCCTCACGTCAATGCGAACAAACGGAACTCAAGTTGAATTTTCAAATCGACATGGCATGTATCAGAGGTACTTATTGCTCGCACTCAGCAGTGATTTCAATTTCACGACCATTTTCCGTCATTAATTACTTACATATTATATCACTGCATAATTCGAAAGCCCCACAATAAAAATTCGTTCGTTCATTTTGGCCAATCTGTGACACCTATTTTTAATAAAGCCCTCTAAAACAGCTTGATTATACCTGTGTTCATACTTTATGCATTCCAAATGAATATTTATACCGTATCTTACACGCTTGAAAGTCTTTCGGTTTCGTCTAGACGTTTTCTTCCGAAGGATCAGTTTGCTGTACTTGAAAAATCTGTTGAAAATTAATGATCTTTGCATCCAACCGATTAAACATTTCACTTTTCGAAGGTTAGACATTGTCGACCGAGGTGAATTGTTTTAAAAATGAAGGAGGTAAAAAAATAAATAGATTCTTGCTTTATTAAGTTTATTCGAAATATATAGCTCCTATTGCTGAACACAGTTTTTACTCAACTGAGAGGAAAATGGATTACTTTGCAAAATTACAAATTATTTTCCTTCCAGAAATTGCTCGAGTATCTGCGTTTCAGTTTCTATACTTAATACTATCGGTAGGTTATGTTAAAAAAGTTAGCTCGTTTGTAAGAAAAATCTATCGAGGCCTTTCCTTCAGGTTAGGTTCACCAATTTCATACTTTTTTAAAATGCATGTATATGTATTACATATACATAACTTGTAAGTAGAGAGCTTGGATTTAAATTTGGGATTAGGATCTATTTCGAGAACTCAGCTGTATTAAGTCAATTATTGGCATAAATGACCTACTAATATTCAGTACCAAAGAAATGATTCTGAAATGCATACTTAAAACTACATTTGCAACTATCCAATACTATTCTACGGGAAGACCACAACCCCAGGCCATTGAAGCAATCTTCAAAATCTTTCTATTGGCAACATTAGAGTGAAATTAACACCTGAATAAGTTCCTACAAATCACTGGCTGGAACATAGTTGGGACCTGCACATTCCCCAAAGTAGGGACCGCCAGCAGTTCACGAGGTTTGCAGGCTAGGAGTTGTGCTGGGCGCGTTACTGTAACTGGAATACGTGACTTGAACATTACTTGAGGAACTGGACGAGCGTCTCGGGTGCGTCATCTGAGGAGTGGGCTGGCCGTAGAACATTTTGTGCTCGTACCCTGTGTGGGGTGTAGCGCTCTGCTGCGGCCTGGGGCGCGGGTATTGGCTCGCTGCGGGTGGCAACCCGTCGAGGGGCGCGGGAGCGGGGTACCGCATGGCGAAGCATCTCGCGTTGATTTCCAGCGTCTCTGTCGGGGGAAAATTATCGAGTCATTAGCAAGGTCAGAAACGGAGAAGAGAGGAGATGATCCACTGAACGTCTACAAAAATTTGTGTTAGTCACGACTTATAAGAAAGAAGAAAAATTTATTAGTGCTGTTCATCTCAGAAATTGTATTATCAATGAGCAGGGTGGAAGGGAATAGTAATGTTCAGTGTGAAATTATTAATCTCACATAATATCGTTTATCAGCATTTAATATTTAGGTAAAATCTAAGCATTGAGATCTTGAAATACAACTGATCAAACTGTGGTAGTTAATGAATCGTTAATGACATTATGAATTTCGTGAATGCAAATAAACTGTTATTTTAGAATCAAAGTTTAGGATTGCTTTAAAATACCCCGGAGTTCTATTTTAATCATTGTCTATATATTTAGGCTACATCTATATGCAGTCTACAAATGATTTTAGAGCTACATTTTCGTCCACAATCGTTCAAAAATCAGAAAGAGAATATATGGAATACTTGATTAAAGAGCAACTCCAAATTATTCGCAGTGGAATATTACATCTGAAAGGAAATGTAAAAAAGGTCAACCAAACCTTCTCCTACGTCCCCTTTCATTCAAAATAAGAGGAGATAAGTTCGTTTAACTTTACCTGATCAACAAAAAGGTATTCCGAAGAGAAAGAAGGAGGTACCATTTAGAATAGAGTTAAGGGAACGCGGAACTTATACACAAGGTGGGTTTCCATTGAAGATCCCCTCCGCACAGAAACGGTAAATTATGAAGGCAGATCACGAAGCAAGATAAAAATTAAATAAAAATTTAATCGCTGCTGGAAAACAGGACAGCAGCGAATTGGAAAAAAAAGGTTTGCAACTGAAGAAACCACATGTTCTATTTCAACAAAGGGAATGCCTACTTAACCTTCAGCTTGCGACCTCATGTTGTCCCTCTGGGAGCGCTAATTCCCATGAATAAGAGGGTTTCACCTCCATGAGAAAAATTTACTATCAAATATACGGTGTCATTTCTAATGACCGAAAACAGAATGCATCATAGCCTTGACAGTACGCGAATCTCAGAACGAAACCAATACGCCTCTTATTTGTAACCTTCTCTTCAAAAGATAACGCCAAGAGACATGGACACAGACAAATCAAAATGTACTCACTCATTCTGTTTTTGGGGTCTCCGAAGAACTGCATCTTGCCAGAGTTGTGAAACATTGTGACTTTTGATGAAATGAAATCGGGAAGAGCTGTGCCTGAACACGATACCTCGCCTAGAGCCACTGTAGGACGGTGGAATGAAACTTTAGGAGTCGTAAGTAGCAATTTCTTTCTAACGACCAGTAGAACTTCTGCGCGTTGGGTCGAATCAAGTGATGTAGTGTCTCATGTCAAGGCTGCTTATATATGCTGCACCTGAAGCGAACCAAACCGTAGAAAAACGGTTTAAAAGAAGCTCCGCCTAACGCTTTCCTCTCCAGTACAGCCCACTTCTGTTATCTTTTCGAAACTGATATTCCCGGCCCCAGGCTGCGGTGACGCCGCGTGGGGCGGCGTCAGGAACTCAGACACTTGTTGAGACGGTGCTTTATTCACCTATGATATTATTTAACCTGAACGAAATACCCATATTTATTATTCTTAAGTACGTTGCGATACATCATTGAAATTTACCAAACTAGGACAAAACTTTCTTAGAGAGAAACATTAATTGCAATTTTTCAAGGTTGTACGGCCATATTTTCGAAAATGCTCAGCCGGATTCTATAAATCCAGTAATTTAGATATTATGTCTTGAACCCGATAAAATGCTAAATACTCTTCGCGGATATTAATGACTTTTGACAATGCTTTATGTGTCCCGCAAATAGATAAGTACAGTAACTCCTACCGTGGAAAAATGTTCACTGAATTTGATTTCATACTCGTCTTATTGCGTGCTTGCTCAACTGACGAAAGTGTTCAGAAGCAATGGTTTATCTGCAACATTGCGAGGGCCGTAGAGTTTCTAAATTTTTCAAGAATTCGTCAAATAATCGAACTATTTTTCCATTTTCATGCTGCTGCTTCTCTAAGAAAAACGTCCAAAAATAGTAGCAGTAGCATCCATAGCACAACTTGAATTATAACTTACTAATACAACATTCCTCGAAAGCTAGCCATAATTTGATCTGAAGCAATACATGACGACCGAATGAAAAAAAATTACCCATATTGACAAGTACGGTAATACGTCGTGAAGCCAATCTCGAAAACTTGGTTTTCCACAATCCTTATGGAAAAAAATCTTCATTTTAAATTCTACTACTGTGGTAATACTTTCAGACTGGAAGACATACTGTAAAGGAACATATTCATCATCTGTTTCTGGAAATGTTAGCGACCTAACTTGTGGCAGAATTAAAAATTTCACCAGGGGTGACAACGATTAAAAATTGCCGTTATTATTTGAAATAATCAGGAAGATTGGGGAAGTTAAAATATTTGTTTACGCTTCCCTAACCACAACAAAAGGCCTTCCAAAGAGAGGAAGGAGGAAAGCCCCATTTAGGTTGTAGTTTAGGGAATGCGGAATCCATGCATATGGTGCGTAGAAGTTGTAAGTTGAGAAAGAAGCTAATGAAACAAGATGAAAGTTGAAGAAAGTAGAAGGTGCTGAAAAACAGGACAGTAGTGAACGAACGAAGATTGTCCTTAACAAAACAAAAAAAACTTATTCTATTTCAAGAAAAAGAAGGCCTACTTAAGATTTAGGCAGGGACCTCTAAAATTCCAATTTAGAGCCCTAATTTTCACACATCCAATAGTTGTATCCTCCTGAGGGGAAGAATAAACAATATAAGATTACATATTAATAATACCAGAAAATACCACGTTTCAGAGCTCATCGATCTCATCAAGGGTCGTCGGGAAGGAAAAGATTTTTGAAGTTAGTAGATGGAAGGTAAAAGTAAATAAAACTTTCAAATGTCGCATTAACCTGACTGCTAATATTTTTGCATCTGCGGCAACGTTTTTCTTTCGCGCGATCACAAGTTCACCGCATACTTGTTTGATGCAGTTAATAATAATATAGCCACATGGTTTTCTTGAAGTTATGTTAACAGTTCATATAAGAGATCTTTATCGATATTCCTTTTAAATAAATATACACGAGTTCATAAGTTTAGTTAATGGTTGGAGTTCCCGCAATGATTTCCAATTGTTTACAGCGGCGGAGAAGCGTGCGAACGTGCATTAATTTCTGAAGTCATTATATGTTGAAGCTGCATTGTACCGTCAGAGAAAGACGGCATGTTAGGCGCATGAAAAAAAACGGGAAATTATGCTAACGAGAAAACATTCTTCGCTCCTCGAAGAATGTTTGAAAAATAACGTACATGTTAATTGTATAATTGTTTATATATATTTAGAAAAACTAAATTGGTGAACATAGTAAATGAATTTTTTAACGGTGCACAAATCGTCTTCATTGCTTGTGTGTTTTTCCGTCAAAAGTATGAACAATAAATATAATATCTCAGAAGCTCATGAATAACTACATAAATCAAAACATTTAGACGTAAAGTCATGTTCCTTTCGTTCCTCGCAAAAACCCTTTCTTTCGGACGCACAAGTTTCAATACCAGGTATGACGTTGTTTACTCGCATAATGGACGAATAAAAAATTGAAGCGGCTTACAAGTTTAAAGCGGAGCAGTAAATTTCAAATTCTAAGCCTTTTTTGCATCCTCAAAAAATTTCTTTAAATGAACGTTCCCTGCCAATTTCGGTGGAATAAGAAAATAGAGGGTGAGGCACAGGTGTCACGTAGCTCATCAACCTTGCGCCAGCTGTTCGATATGGTCGACATTTTAAAACCAGACTTGATCGATAATCTCGTTAATTTTTTAGGCTCCGCAAGACGAAGTGAAGCTACAGGAGCGAATCAATCTGAAGATCCACTAATAAGCGTGCAAACTAATCCCAGTGATACCCCCAGAGCGACCTGTCGAAACTGAGATTTCAATCAAGCGACTGGAGACTGGACTATTCGCTCACAAAAGGCATGAGCGTGGCGGTCACCGCAAACGTGCTCGCCACAAGGTTCAAGTGTATGGCCTCGACCACTTATTCATACCCGTGGCCAAAGAAGCTCAATTATTCAGCCAGGCGTCACACATGTGGGCGTTGTTCAGTAGTCACACCCGTCTCAAGTTGTGAAAACCGTCATCCTACCCGCGATGTAGGACACAGAGTTGTAGAAGTTATGGTTTGCGTGCATGATTTGAACGGTTAACTTTGTGATTCTGAGTATTGAATTAGAAGAAATGCGTTGTCGAAGAATTTATGAAGATACGTTTTAAAGTTCTCCGAAACAGGACAAAAAGGTTCACGTCTAACTTCCGGCTGTGTTGGCACTTGAACTAACCTCATCCAAATTTTCTATGGAATCACAGAGCGCGGCTTACAAAAACTAATTAATGGAGAACGTAACAGCTTTGTCCTCCTAAGTAGTGAGGCCTTATGCTTCTTCTAATACTAATTAAAAAGTGTTTAATTCATTTACTATATTTTCACCACGGAGAAAGCGAAAAATATTTATTGGAA
Organism: Platorchestia sp. MABIK; assembly: GCA_014220935.1. Lineage (NCBI taxonomy): Eukaryota > Metazoa > Arthropoda > Malacostraca > Amphipoda > Talitridae > Platorchestia > Platorchestia sp. MABIK. The sequence continues at coordinate 27,003 of JACJUY010002452.1, read as the reverse complement.
CATTACGCGTTCTGATTACATATCAGCGTTGACAACTTTTTAGTTCCAATAGTGTCAGCCGACTTTTTTTTAGCTTTTCAATGTAGAGACATGTTCGCTTTGACCGTAATTGGTAAAACTGAATTCAATATTCAACTCCTATACGAAGTCAATTATGCCAGCAATTTTGAAAATAGCAACCTTCAACTGGATCGTACCAACAATTAGGTTTAATTAATTCTTTATAGAAATTTAGTTTGTGACTACTGGTCGGTTAGCAGCATTATGAAAATTCCCTCCGTGGTCACCGGTGGCTCACGTTGCTTGCTGTCAAAGTATTAAATTCACCGAAAAAGTAATTGTACCTAATATTGTTTCAAAGTAAGCTGTACTTCACCTCGAATAAAAGGTTTATTATCATTAATACAATAGGTCACATGTAAATGATTATCTGGTTAAAACGAGTTCAGAGACTTTGGAAGAAGCCCGTAAAAAATAATTGTCCTTATATTATTGTTGTCTTGCACCTCCCTATTACTCACAAGAAGATATTTCATGGTAGCTCAATTTATTTTATCAATATTTTTTGCACAATGACAGTAGAATCACAATTTTACCACTATACGCCTATAAAATTTCTAAATTTGCATGCATCACTTCATCCTTCCTGAAAGAGGGATATAGGAACAAAATCAAAGGCGAAAAAAACGTAATCCACAACACGGATATCTCATTGTTTGCTCTCCCTCATTTTTATTCTCTTTCTATTTGTTTCTAAAAATCGGAATCAGAATTTTTTCATCTTATTGCTCTTTATTTCTCCTGACAAAGAAATTTTTAAAATACTATTTATTCCCACTACGGAAGTTGAAGTTTAATTTGATAAATGTTGATTTGATTAGTGTTATCAAGTCATCCGGACTATCATTTACCCTTAAAGTCCATTAAAAGTTCACGCCATTTTTCTGAAGAACTTTCTAATATTTTCCCCAAGATGAAAACGGTACACTTTTATGGTAAACTGGTTTGATAACAATTTGTTCGATGGTAGCAATTTAGCTGGTTTGCAATTACATTAATGATAAAAATCCCAAGGTTTATCAGTGTTAGGAAAGTATTCTTCTTCTTTCCTGTGCTTTCTTAAGCTCTTGCATAACGCCTATTCATTCATTTATTCAGTGCATTCTTCAGTGAATGCAACACCCATGTACATCAGTTCCATTCTAGCAACCCAATCGTTCGGTTGGATTGCTAAGAGTTTTCATGGAGTAACTACAATTTAAATAGTAACTAAAGATAGAAGCGAACTCGCAAGCACAAGCCGCTCCCCCCAGCAAGGCTTACGAACTTCCTAAACAATGTATGCATGATCTGATCATCAAGGTTAGGGTGGATCGAAAGTATCTTCATGCGCTCTGAGTCTTTAAACCTAAAGATTGTAGTGCGGTTCGACATTATAACCTAGGAATTGAAAAACTTGAGGCTCCTACCTAATAATTTTAAGTGTGTTCTTTTCAAATTAAAAACAGTTTTCACCGGTTAAAAAAATTCTCCAACTAGCCGATTTTCTTCTCTCCTAAGTAATGAATGACTTCCATTAAATACAATTGAAAATTGATACTCTCATTTAATTAATTTATACACTGAAAAAATATCACTATGAATAATGTGCAATCGCCTAAGTGTTTTTTTAATACCTATCGAATTGGAAGCAAAATCCCACCTTACGACTGTAAGTATCATTTGTATTCCTATATTAAAATTTTTATGTTCCTCCATTACTTCACCATCCGCTTGCTCACCAACAAGTTGGAAATAATTTACTCTGTGCAATTTAAGTATGATAATTTTGTGAATACTTCAACGAGTGCTCTGCATTATTCAAACTCTTACCACTTTTCTCGCAGTATTTATTCATTTTCAAGATGTTTAATGCTTAATACATTTATGTTTTTTCTCTTGGTGGCTCATCTTTGGAAGATAATTCCATTAGAAAATGACCACTAATCAGGTGAAATTACATGATTGCACAACACTTAATGTCTAAACTTGAATCCAAATTTAAAATTTTCTCAATAAACGGTTCCCGCGCATTACATCTTCAAGATTCTACATATTACGAGACTGGTTAGATTTTTTATGGCAAACAACTGCAGCACGCATGCGTACGCCCCTTCAACTTATCAATACCTGGAAACTTCAGACAGGATGAAATAGTAAGTGAAACGAAAGAAGTGGTCAGTGTTCTTGTCTCCTCCACTGATGTTGGAATCATTTCTCAGGTCAGCAAATTTAAAATTGTCGTGTTTTCTCATTTTTTCTGACTCGGTCTGTTAGCATCTGTGTAAAAGAGCATGGTATTTGAAAATTTATCTCAACCTTCTGGGATAATCAGACGTCTATTTTTTGTGCGCCACAAATGCTTGACCTATGTATATATATATATATATACAGGATAAAGTAACGTACTTCCCTTTCGCCTCGACTGCGAAAGATAAAAGAATTTCTATCAAATTTTATGTTTTTTCATGAACAAGAACTGTAGTGAATTTTAATACTCACTTGAATTTTTACATCTACTGTATAATATTCATATCGTACATATTATTTGTCATTTAAAATATCACAAAGAATCACTACTTTGAGCAAGACAAGCGACAGTAATTTTGTAAGCACATTTGCCAAATCTTGTATGAGTTAGTATCCAATGTAGCCAATAATTCTTTAAGTGTAGCCGACCAAGTGAAAAAATTCCAACTGATATTTTCAAGAGCAACCTAACAAATATTTGAAAGTATCATACATTGGCCGTGCAAAGCCTTTGAAGGTTTTGAGGGATTCTTTTTCACTGCTCAGTGAAAATCTAAAATATGGGGAAGATAAGCTGTAGAAATGAAAGAGTGATCCGACAACAAATAATTTCAAACCGAGGCCCAAAATGGGTGACTAATGGCATTTGCTCAAATTTTTTTTAAAGCCTAAGTTGTAGTACTTTAACCAGTACGAAAACAATTTTTATGTAGGCAAATCAACAGAAAAACTTTAGTCAACAGGTGGCTGTACGTGTTGTTGCCGTAAATGTTTGAAAACCTGGAAAATAATTTTGTCCTTTCGTATCCATATTCACTGTCAGTGCTATTAAGAAACATTACTTTTATTAATCTATTATTTTCCACAACTTAAAATCATGGCCCAGTAAAATTCATATTTGATTAATTTGAAGATGGAAAATACAACGGGTGAAAGAAAAAGAGTTATCATGGATTTATGACTAATTAAAGAGTGGTGTTTGTTATTTCGACACAAGGAAATTCTAGCGAGTATTTCAGGACTTTTCAGGTCTTCCTCGAAGAGAACTTCTTTGGATTAGGCAATTCATCCTCTTTAGGTTGGGAACAAAGTTTCGACAGGTGCTGATGAAGATACACTGCCGACTGCGCCTCAATGGATTGGAACAAATGATAAAGATTATGAGATCCAGTCATCATTTCTCCAACTCAGACTAGGAGTTCATTTCGGCTCACTGATTGAGTTCAGTAGTGTGTGAATTTTATTTTTTATACGCTCGTATATTTGAACGATTATAGTGAATTATATAGTGGATTATAGGATTATAGTGAACAAAACAGTACTAACGATTACTTTTCATCTTTATTGTGGGTGTCAGAACCAGTTATACTCACTCTAACTCCGCTTCAATTATTTCGACATCGCAGGCCAGTCTCAAGCCGAGAGATGTTGTCATCGCGTGTTTTCTAAGTTTTTTGTCCCGAACTCGCCGTAAGAGATTGGTACGAACCCGTAAATCGTCAAAGCATTTTCACCGTTAACTCTAATGAGTAGATGTGAGTCACGTTCAGACAGTGTTATACTCATTCAATAGCAATAAAAACTGGAAACTTGAACAATGACGAATGTCTTGAACTACTCCATTTTCATGGTTTATTTGTTTGTATTTTTGCGTGTTTTAACTCAAGTTTAAGAGCACGGAGTTAAATACACTCATTGAGCTCGAAGACACCTCCATTTGACTTTTGTAATGCAGGTCCTTACTAGATTACCAGAGGAGCCGCTTACTTTAGAAAATGTACTCTGAGACGAGTGAAATCGAACCAGAGGCTTATAGTAAAAAATGCAACGTATTGTTTTTATGTCTGTTGCGAAGAAGGCAATTTATTTTACACAGCAAAAAAAATATGACAATTCTATCAGTAAATATTTTTAGAGACAGGTGCTGATGAAGATACACTGCCGACTGCGCCTCAATCGATTGGAACAAATGATAAAGATTATGAGATCCAGTCATTATTTTCCAACTCAGATTAGGAGTTCATGTCTATTTCATGTCTAAAATAGCTTATACCTGCGGAAATTAACTGAATGTACATTTTAAGATCTAATAGTTTACAGCTGTCCTACGTTATTTGTTCGACTGCCCAAGAATTCAAGCTACAGTAAACAACTCTGAGAAAAATTAGCTAACGCTTTTCAAATGTGTTTTCTCCTCAATCATTGCAGACGTGATTATAGCACGACTTTCAAATTTTACGTCTTCTACATTTATATTCGATTTCAGTTTCACTAATTTGTAATCAAAGCTCGTTCGATTTTCGAAAATATTTACCGTTCGTTGTTCATGTGTGAGCTTTTATGCACCTTTTTATGAGCAAGAATATCGTTTTGATTTTATCATTTGGTTTTGTTTACGATGAGAGAATGGTGATGCAAATCGCAGACGAAGAGTGTTTGTTTTACCGACGTGCATTGAAATATATGTTTGTTTATCACATCAAGGTATTTCCGAGAAATTAATTCAATACAAGACTGATTTTTTTGCAATAAATAAATCATCCGTAAACAACTGAAAGAGCTAAGGTTGAACATTAATTCAAAGCGTTCTGAACACAATTAAAAAGATGTGTTTTTCTCTTGAGTGTCTGTATTCTACTCGGTTTTAAAATATCAAAATTAAACACGCAGGTTTCCATTAACGAACAGTTTCTTGGTTCTTCAATGTTGAGTATCAATTAATACAATAGTTCAGTTATTAAATCTATTATTTAGATTTCGATTTTTTAAGTTTCAATGACTTCTTCTATATCCTCCGAAATGCTTTTCAAATGAATAATTTCAACCTTGTTGAAATAGAAAAGCCCTGCTAGTAAATTTCTTCCCCCGAAGATCAGCGTTTCCCATTCGCATCTCTAAAATATTTTCTTGAAAATGGAACCATAATCACTCAATATTTTTAGAGCTCGAGCATCCCTACATTGCTATCTCTTGACGTTTAGAAAAAGACGAATGAAATAGCTTTGAGCAGATACATTATTGTGGAAAATGGAGCAGAATTTCATGTAATTTATGGTGGAAACTTAGTTGCTGAAGTTATTATACATTTTAAATAATTAAAATGGCCTCCACGCTCTCTCGCCTGGTCTAAAAAGTAAGGCTGGGCAATAATAGTTTTAGTAAAACCCAGGATTGTGTTTTTTGAGGTCGTTTTTCTGGTAGGTCCGCGTGGAAAGGGGCCATTAAAACTGACTGATAGACTTTACGAGCCTTTTGAATTAGCCAGTTAAAATTATCTGGACAATAAAAGAGATGCAGGGCAACTATAAGCAACGCCATGCATAAACGTAAAATATATTGTAATCATGCAGGGAGTTCGCATGATATTTTTATGCTCGTATTTGAGTTTGCTCGCTTGTGTTACCAAAAAGTTTCAAATCTTCAGCTCTAATGTAGGATGATTTTCAAACCTTGTTCAAAAAACGTGGTTTGTTGAAATAATGTCTCACATACGAAGATCTTAATTGTGTTTTGAAAGTGCGCACGTAATCAAAACATTTGAGAAAATGATTTGTGCAAAAATTTCCGAAAAATGCCGTACGAGAAAATTTTCACAGTGAAATTTTCAAAGAGAGAGTAGAGAACAGGAACTCCGGCAGCCTGACACGAAGGAGTTTCCAGAGGCACTTGGAGGAGCCATAATTGGTGGAGGTCTAATTTTAAGAGCGTCTTTATGCAGGGGAATTCTTTTAGGCCCAACAATAGAAGGTCAAGGCTCATGACTAAAATAAACCTCGCCACCACTCCATTATGAAGAGTACTGCAAAGGTCAGACAGAACTGGTTCTAAGGAGTGCAAAGCTGTGCCTTCAGAAAAATAAACTCTGCTTGGGAAAAGAAAAGATGTGCCCTCTTCAGTGTGCTGCAGTGCGGAGGACTAGGTTCTTAACAAGAAAACCGTTGCATTCATTCGATAAAATGATAATGATATTGTAAAGTTGTTGCGTGAATATTGTTGGGAAATGCCTAGCTTCATTTAGCTGCCGCTTTATCAGGCATTGATGATCTTGCTTGGACATTTTCATGCTTGCTTCTTTCTTTGGTCGTTCGAGCACATGCTCTGCAGTCATTAATGATAAAGGGCATAATCCAGTGACCTGCTTTTAGTACAAATATATGTTAAATTTTTATGGCCCGCTTTGTTTTGAATATGATTTGTTGCAGATATGCAATTCACAAAATATTTTTTTCATTAATTTGTTTTGCAAGCAATTTGATCACACTGGAAACGTGTGTTCACCACCTTGTTTCTGCTTTCAGTAAAAACGTAA
>JACJUY010002451.1:57398-89886 GCA_014220935.1 Platorchestia sp. MABIK | reverse complement strand
ATGTTCAGGAGCTTTTGCAAGAGCAGAGAGTGATTGACAGAGTCAAAAGCTTGGGTTATATCAATAAAATGGGCAATTAGACTATCGTTTTGAATGAGAGCACTGCGGATACTGGTCTCTAGGTGGAAAAGCGCATCAAGAGTGGAGTGCCCAGTTCTAAAACCGCTCAAGTGCGGATTTAACTTTTGGGTGCTTTCAAGATACTTGTGGAGTCTTTTTGTAATAATACGCTCCATGACTTTACAAAGTACATTAGTTAGAGCAATTGGCCGATAGGAATCTTCTCTATTGGAAGGTTTATTTGCCTTAGGAATAGGGATGATATGGGAATATTTCCATTGGTGAGGGAAACCAGTATGCCATTTGTAGTTGTAGAAGGTTGCTAGATTCTCCTTTTGAGGATTAGGTAGATGGGCTATGAATGTTATTGGTATTTTATCTGGGCCTGGGGTGTTGGAGCTGATATTTTTGAGGGCTATGTTCAATTCTTGGTTGGTTATGTCTTTGTTATACCATGGTTCAGAGCATCTTTGCATTTCTCTATATGATTTTTGCGATGCGTTTGGTTGGGATCCTCTACTAGTAAAACTTCTGGCCAGAGCATCTGCAACTCTCTTCTCATCTGATATAACCTCACCACTAATAAGAAGGCCAATAGCGTGTGGGGCATTTGGAGTTCTGAGACTTCTGACTTTTTTCCAGATTGTGTGGGAATCTGTAGTTGAACTTAGAGAGGAAATGAAATTTTTCCAGCTCTGTTTTCTAGCTGCCTTGATTGTATTTTGAAAGATTGCTTGAACTTTTTATATTCTATCCACAATGGTAGGTTGCCTTGCTGACGCCTGTATTTTGAGTAGGCTCTCCGTTTGGATTTCAGAGCTTCGGTGCACTGTGGAGTCCACCAACATTGGGTGAGGCGCTTTCTATTTTTAGAATTTGATTGTGGAATAGACAGTGAGGCTGCAGAAATTATTCGGGATTCTACTAACCCACAAGCTTCTGTAGGTGACAAAAAATGTGATGGGAGATTCACATTTGAGCTGAAATCTTCCCAGTTGGCTCTGCTTAGGATCCACCTATTATATGGAGTGGTTGGAGTAATTTTGGGGATCCCTAGCCCTATTAAGATTGGGAAGTGGTCACTGTGGTAGTGGTCTGGAAGCACTTCCCATAAGAGGGCAGGGGCTAGTTGACAAGAAGTGATAGTTAGGTCTATATTTGAGTCACCTCCTCTGCTGTTTTGAAATGTTGGGGAGCCAGTGTTGAGTACTGTTAGGTTGTTATCGTTTAACCATTTTGCTATTATATTCCCTCTCTGGTCTGAAAAGCAAGAACCCCAGGATTGGTGATGCGCATTTGCATCTGCACATATGATAAATGGAGAGGCTATTGTGGTCAAAATGTTGTCCAGTCTGTTGCAAAGCATTTTGTTTTCCATGTTGGGAGGGATATATAGTGAACACATTGTTATGGTGGATGAGTGAAAATGGAATTGTGCAACACTGACTTCTAAAGGTGTCTGAAAGTTTACTGGAGAGCAAGGTACTCTACAGAAGGAGTGTATAGCCGTGCCTCCCCCAGCAGTAGGCCTATCAGATTGGCTGACAGGGGTGGCTCGGCTGAGAGCCAAAACATTGGCATTTGGAACATTCGTTTCTTGTGTGCACATTATGTCAGGGGAGAGCTCATCTATTGCCAATTGTATGGATTCAATGTTAGGTTGAAAACTGCGGATATTCCATTGAAGTACCTTGAAGTTCATTGTGAAAGAGAGGTGTAGCCCAGTTCAGAGAGTAAGGTAGAGAGAGCTGATTCAATGTTGAGGCATGTGGCTATTTCTATAAGGCTTTCTATTTTTGTGGACAGAGAGGGAGTTAAGAGAAGTTCAAGTTTGGCTGGCAGCATAGTCAGTACCCAGTGTGGGACGCCTGCAAGTGTAGTGTTAGCTGCAGTTGATACATTTACTGGCTGCTGAATGGCTGTTTGACGAGGTTGTTCTTTGTTTCCACGAAAGGGTGAAGTTGGTGTAGGGCATGGGCTAAGACTTGGCAGTGTGGGCAGAGAGGGATCAAATATTCCCTTACCAGAAGTGATTCTTGTGTCAACTGGTCTTGAAGATCTTACAGAGTTACTCGGAGTTTTTTGACCTTGTGTGATCCATTGAGAAGGGTCAATGCTATTGTGAGTGCATGAGGGTGACTGATTAGAAGGGCCAGTATGCTTATTTCTGGTGTACTTTATTCTTTCTGTGTTATTTTCCTGAGCTTGGTGAGCAAGTGTTGGTGATGGGGGAAAGTTTTCAGTAGAGTGGATTGGAGGTGGGATATGTTTTGGATAGGCAGCCTGAGGATCAGCAAGTTTGGCTTTCAAATGTTGTCTGGCAGTGTTGATAGATACATTGTTCTTTGCAGAGTACTGACAGATCTCCTTCTCCTGTAGGTAACTGGGGGCAGTCTTTGGACAGTGCATCATGATTGCCTTTGCAGTTGATACAAAATGCTGCCTTGGTACAGGTGCGTCCACCGTGGCCTTTCTTGCCACATCGGCTACAGTATTGTGCGCTGTGGCACGAAGAGGAACTGTGACCCCATCTGCAGCACTGGTAGCAGCGTACAGGGCTGGGTACAAAATCATCAATGCGATACTTACTGTATCCTATTTTAATATGACTTGGTCGGGTAGCGCTGAAGAAAGTCAGGACATATAGTGGGACGTGAGAACGTGAGGGGTCTTGGAACAGTTTCCGTACTGCTACTACACCGTTTGATCTGAGTATTTCTAATATTTTGGAGAGAGAATCATTTTCCAGTTCAGGGGCTTATATTTTTCTCTGTGTAGATTGTGAATTTAGTGCAACTGACACTTGAACTGGTATGGTGTTTATTGAGTCCAATTGAAAGGAGTTGGTAGCAATGAGGGTTTGGACTTGTTCTATTGTGTTGCATTTGATATATAGGCCACCAGATTTGATTTGTTGAATGCTATCTATTTTTCCACAGAGACTGTCTATGCNTGGTGGTGGAAGCAGGTGGAGGTAGTGGTGGGGTGGTAGTGGTGGTGGTGGAAGCAGGTGGAGGTAGTGGTGGGGTGGTGGTGGTGATGGAAGCAGGTTAAGGTTAAACAGAATAGATTAGATCGTGTAAGGTTAAATAGAATCGATTAGGTTGAGTAAGGTTAAATATAGAATATATGAGGTTGAGCAAGGTTGTGTTAAGCTAAAATAAGTTAGAATTGGTTGCAGTCATCACCACCACAGCCATCAGGCTGGCACTGGTATCAGGTTGTCACCGATTTCAGAATCAGGGAAGAACTGCCACTCGGCAGTGAACTTCAAAGAACACATCAGGGGTTCAATTTAACAAGAAATAAATGATATTGAAGCTACTTTCAAAAGCGGACCGTTCAGTCATCAGCAGCGGTAAAAGAGTTTACAAGAGGATTTGCATTGAATCGTTTACGAGTATGGAAAATTTCCGTTTTAGGATCAGTGACTGAACTGAGTGAAAGAATCCGTTCTCTCCCTTCGTCAATAGGCAGAGAACATTGTTACTGTTCTCAGAAATGAGCAGCGAAAAGTTTAGCTAAATTAAGACTTGACTAGCAAGATGCTGAGTATAGGTTAGAAAATTGTTCCGATATTGTAGCAAAATCTTGCGACTTCCGGCGTCATCGCGTACAAAGTACTTAATTTTTTATCTTTCGTAATTGATCTATTGAACGAAAAATGATTTTCCCTACATTGTATCCGCAGGTAAGTTCCGGTAGTTTGATTCATTGAAAAATTTGTCACTGTAAACACCAATGGTCAAAACGAAATACAAGGTTTCTCAATTTGTACTATTTTCATTTCACAAAATTTTTTGCTCGCTTCATTAGATTTTGGTTCACAAAAAATAAAAGAAAATATTCAAATGGTCTTTAAATGTTGTCAAAATGTAAATTATTGTAAATTTTTTTATTGAAATCATACATTTATTCAATTTTAACGTTAATTATTTGTTATTAAACATATTCCCCATATTCCAGTGCAACATGATGGACCCAAAAACGGTCGTGGGCTACAAATGCTCTTCGGTGTTGCAAACATTTTTTCAAAACTGTGCAAGGTTCGCATCGAAGCAACTTGGTGCGTGGTTCACAAAATATCTGAAATACACACTTCAGAAAAGACAATTCAATAGCGTTCATGAGAAGGAAATAAGCAGTGCAGCAAAAATACTAAGAAGCTTGCTAGTTGCGAATTGACATTGGCTTCAGGCTTCAAAAAATGATAAAAAATGCGCTTAATTTCGAAATTTTTGTTGGCGTTTCAAAAATGAACAGCACGGAAAAGACCTCATTTTTCAGCCTAACGCCCTTCTACCGGGTAGGTATTTATATATTTTATACAATCTCTACATTTTACTACTTCAATATCTCAAGGCTAACGTATAAGTATAACATTTATTTCCTCACGACTATACCGTCTGTTCCACAAAAACCCGAACCGAGCATTTATTTTTCCGGATCACTAATACGCATAATTATTTCCCGTATCAGTGGTAATCAATAATGCCGCATAATTTTGCTTGAAATTAAATGCTTATGGTATTCTTATGATGGTATACGCGTACGGGAAAATAAATACTCGGTTCAGATTTTTGTGGGACATACTGTACACGTACAGTTCTGTTGGTACATCAGGATCTCAAGGAGATTCCTGAAAATACTTGGCTTTAGGAAAAGAAATAATTTTGATCGTAACGTCCTTTTGCCAAATATGGTTCGCAAAAAATTAGAGTACAAATCCTGTAAGGAAGTGCGTAGGCTCCACTTACGTGCCCCTGTCCAGGTGTGCTGAAGATTAGATGTTTGTTTAAGTCTTTCTAACCGCAACAAAGACGTTCCAAAGAGAGCAAGGAGGAGGGTACCATTTGGCAAGGAGATCATGAAACGTGGAAATTATACACAAGGTACATAGAAACAGTAGGTTGAGAAAAAAGTTTATAAAACAAAATAAAAGTTGAAGAAGAAAGTATTAGGTGCTGAAAAACAGAACAGCAGTGGACCGAAAAAAGATGACCCTTGACATAACGAAAAACTTCTATTTCAACAGAAAGAAAGCCTATCTAACTCTCAGCACGGGACCTCACATAGTTTCCCTGGGAGTGTTAATTCTCATAGATTCAATAATTGTCTCCTCCTGAGCGGCCAATTGTGTTGACACGAGATATTTGGAAAACACACGCAATTCAAAGATTATGGTCTTTGATGTTCATACTTTGAAGGAAATATTTCTGTTCTGATTTAAAAAAAACAGTAAAATTAAACTCGAATCGACGATATTGAAAGAAAAAACGGGGTCAACGTTTAGGACACCGTAAAATTTTTAGCAGAATGTGAAAAGTTTTGTGGAGGGCAGCAACATTACTATTTGGTTGTCTTTACTTTTTGAACATTTGGTTACTTCCATAACTTTTTGGTTTGTCGTTGAAAGTTAAGAGTTTTCGCGTGACCGTACGAGTGTATAATAGTGATTACTTCCAAATTTAATAGAGTATGCAGCATTCCACTATGAGTCGCTAACTTCAAATGATTTAGAGAGTCATAAAAAATGTAGTATTAATGACGAGCGCCAATTTTTCGATATTAACGTTTCAAAAATAACTTTTCCATACCACAGTGTAAAATTTTAATGAATGAAATTGAGTCCAAAAATTAAAAAAATAGTTAAAGAACAATAATTTTATTCTCCCTCGACGCATTTATTTATCTCGCGGGTCTGCGCTACGTCTATGAAATGAGAACAAACATGATGGAATTTGAAGAAAATCGTCCGAATCGAATAAAATTCGAGAAAGTCAAATCGGCCGCCAAATCGTAGACCAAATCAAGAACCAAATCTAAATGCTTGGATGCCAACTAAAAGCTATAAAACCTTGCTTCACTATAGAACACTCTGTTTTTACCATTTTTTACTGTTATTGTTCGTGTTTTTCAAGTCTAAATTTTTAGAAATGCTTCATCAGGGAATTAATTTTTCTTCTTTTTGTTTTGTTTTACAGAGATTTTGCTGAAGATGAGATGGATGGAAGCAGGTGGAGGTAGTGGCGAGGTGGTGGTGGTGGAAGCAGGTGGAGGTAGTCTATGGTTAGTCCGAAACGTTTTATTTGATTATTTTTAATAAAAATGCCCATACGTGTAGGGAATTTTGCCTTGCTTTTTATTACTTTAGAACACATCTCGCATATGCTGGTACAAGCATTTAAAAAGTATATGTATTGAAAGACTGTCTACATTTTGCCACGCAAGCTATTTTTAAATCAAGAGCTCTGACGCAAAACTGATGCATTAGGAAATTTGCTGCAATACTTCGTTATCGACTGCGCTGGCAACTGGACAGCAAAACGAATTTTACAAGCATTGAATTACAGAGAAAAGGAGCAATTTAATTTTGTACTTTCGAAATGAAGAGCAGAAACAGTCACGATTTTCTGAGAGTTTCAGCGTGTTTGGCAGAGGCTCCCGTTGTGATTTAAAAAAATCTACAATTAATACTCTCATCGTCAGCTTTCCCAAACCAGCATTAATTTTTCAAAGGTAAAACATTTATTTTCGCTTTACTTGTCAAAAACTGAGGGCTTGATTCAAATTTAAACACGGAATAACATGACTAATGTGCCACTAGCCACGATTAATTACTGCTTATTTTTTCCATTTATGCAAAAAAAAATGATTTTCCATTTTCAAAATTATTTAGAACATAAAAATGGTTCACTGTCTCCCACGCAAGTAAGACAGGCTTAGTCGTCAATAAATGCTTTCATCCAAGTATTAAGGGATGCCATTATTTAGCATTAGTGATGCAATTAAATAACAGACGTAATCACTCACAGAATAATCTGGGAATTTAATGATGAACACTGAGCATAATCGGATCCCCAGATCGACGTTTATTTTCTCAGAAGGATTCCGAGCATTTCTGCGAGCATCAAAGTGAATTATGTATCGAGTAATGCATTTTTTTAACATTTTTCATACTCTCTATTGTGCACTGAGATAGCATTAGGGAATTGCCTAGTCATGACGTACACGAAAGAGTCGATAATGGAAAAAAGTATACCAGTTCGGAGCAACAAAATGAGACAACATTAGCTGCTTACACGAGGTCTTAAATCCGCAGCATCGTTAAATAATTACCACGAACTCCATTTGCAGTCTCAGGAGATCTTTGATCTCGTAAAGAGAAGCCTTAAGAAGCTTAGGTTTGTTCTAGGAGCAATGAAATTTTTAACGCCGAAGAATTCCATTATCAAATCGGCATCAGACGTAATGGATCTACCTACACGACGATGTGGTCGGGTGGATATGATAAGCAGGGAACTATGCGAATATTATCACGGGGATTCATAGTGATTCACGGTGATGGTTTCATCATTCGGTGAAGTATTGGGATATGCTTACCCATATAATGTGCGAAAAAATAACATTTGTTGAACTTGTTCCTTCTCAAATTCAGTTTTCCAAGTATCTCTGTTACCAGAGGGAAGGTCGATATATGAGTGATTTGGATTTAGTCGGTCAGGCGAAGGAAGTTATTTTTCAAGTTCAAAACGTATGAACTATGCATCGCAACTGAAGTCCTGTGCAATTGTATGAGAGCTTTAGAATTTACATTGAAATTTCATTCATGGAAGCGTGTCCATTTACAGGTTTGAAAAAAAAACAAAGGCCACACTTGGTCGGCTAAAATCATAAATGGTAAGGGGAAACGTAGGCAGTGTTTTTTTCACATGGAATAATACGTTTATATTTTGAACGATATAATGTGCTTATTAAATCACCTGCACGCCACAACTCGAAAGGAATTTCAGTTGTAATTTTAATTTCTGCCACAGAAAAAAACAAACTTCTCTAAATTTCCCATACTCCACAATGGGAGGTAGGAGCTGTAGTGGATCTCCATGGTTGCCTGTGCGCGACTGCCTGCACGGCGTTAATTGACAAATAGAAATTTTACAGTTACCACTACGAAAACACTAAAGTTTCCGGCGATTCCCTAATTCTCCCCTTACTGCTAAGATTTATTGAAATAGTGAAACTTGATTTAGAGTCAATCCACGTTATAGTGAAAAACTCTTCGACTGAAAATTAATGCATCAACTCCCTTGAAAGTCGGGGTCCACTTAACCAGTTTATCCCAATGATAAATGGAGTTTTCCCAAGGATCAGTTTATCGGAGGTTACTCATTGTAGTTCTTCAAATCTTATCAGAACAATGATAGTACAGCAGTTTATCGCAGGAACATACAACAGTTTATAGCACGAACATTCATTGGGGCTCACTACGCAGGTTTATCACGTGGATACTTGTTTTGGCTCACTACGCAGGTTTATCGCAGATATACGCGTTGGGGCTTACTACAGAGGTTTATCGCAGATATTGGGGTTCACTACGCAGGTTTATCGCAGGAATACGCGTTGGGGCTCACCACACCAATTTATCACAGAAATTTACCGCAGAAAGGCCAAGTGCTAAAACACGGCACATTCTGCCTTCAAACTCCTCGTTTTTAACGCTTTTGCAATTGCCGTGCCTCCATTCCACCGCCAATTACACCGAGTAAATGGGGCTCTCCTCTCGCGGTTAGGGGAAGGTTTGACTTAAAAGAAACGACTTTAATGCAATCCGGCGACATTGAAATGATGAAGCTTTGATGGGTGGTTCTCTAATAAAATGTATTGAGCGTGATTATGAACGGTTTATATAAACGATGAGTGAAGCGTTCAATGAATGAACCGTGTGTGTGTGTGTGTGTGTGTGTGAAGAATGAAACAAACATGTGTGAATAGCGAAAAAATGTGTGAATAAAACAAACGAGTGTGAATTACAAAACACGCATGTGTGAATATTAAAATAAACGTGTGTGAATAATGAATGAAGTGTTCGTTAATAACGGATCAAGTTCATTTAGGAGGCAACCTTACTCATGACTAACGGTGGTTGCTTTTGGATGAATAATTTTTATTGAATACGAATGTTTGTTCATGACCAAAGAAATGAAATGTTTATGATAGGATTGTAAGATTTTACTCTCTTGTATTTATCGCCTGACTCTGTTGATGGGTAATGATGATGTGTTCATGAATCATAAAAAATAGTGATGAGCTGTAAAACATAATTAAAGAAAAATTAAGCATAGTTAATGAATGAATTAGGGTAATAGATTTCTGTTCACGTATTCATGTGTTAGACAAATAAAGTTTAAACAATTATGTTTACTAAGTGAATATTAGTCCTTCTTGAACTGCTAGTATATTTCGTAGAATACCGGTGCCTCATTTACAAATTAAAAATGTATCTTATATAATAATCACGTAAAAAAGACGCTTGACATTGGAGGGCCAATACGTTCATACCTATTGGGCAAGCTTTCAATACCAGAAATGGAAATAGAATTTGCCTTTGATTTGAACATTGCTTCAATGTTTGCATTTTTCTATTTTAAAAACGTCAATCATTCATGTTTGAAGTGTTTTATCGAACATTGTCGATCCTGTCATTTTTACACCGGCCGTGTATTCTAGTCCACGAAAGGCAAAGCCTAACCGAACACAGACGAAGAATGTTAACTGTATTTATGTAAATCAATCGATGGAGTAGATTAAATGTTACTACCATAACCGCAAAAAACGCATTCCAAAGAGAGGAAGGAGGAAGAAACCATTTAGTAATGACTTTGGGAAACGCGGAATCTATGCACGAGGTGCATAAAAACAAAAAGTTGGGAAAGAAGTCTATGAAATAAAAAAAAAATGAAGAAGAGAGTAGCAGGTGCTGAAAAACAGGGCAGCAGTGAACCGCAAAAAGATGGTCATTAACAAAACAAAAAAAACATCATATTTCGACAAAAAGAAGGCCTTTCTAACTCTCAGCTCGGGCTCTCCCATTTTCGCGCCTGGGAGGGCTAATTCTCATGAAAAAACAACATCGGCATCTACGGATGCTTTATTTCCAATTGAAGCATGATACATATCACCTTTTACATTGGTTTTTCAAATGCCTTAGAACTAACACCAGGACGCCATGACGCTTTCCCCCGGTCAAAAACCGGTACCCATTTCAGACACCTGGGTAGAGAGGGGTATTGTGCTTAGAATTTTTCTCCCATACCCAACAGAGAAAATCGCCAACAGCGCCGAGACTCGAACCCGGGTCTCCCCGCACGGAGTCAGGTCCTATACACACACACGGCTATGGCGATACAACAGGGGGATCAGGGGGATACAACAATAGTTGTATCCCCCTGAGGAGAGACTAAACGCCGTAAGAGAATATAAACTGCATTTAGGTAAATAAACCGATGTAGCTTGCCAAGCGGAACCGAAAACATGCTAACCGGTGCGATGTGAATGACGTACTAACTTGATCGCACTAACGTACAGTGTACACGACGTTCCTGCCTGTATTTTGTAAACGGTGAGCCAATATTCACTGTGTAAACAACGTATCAATTCTTAAGGTGTTAACGACGTACTAATTCTCATTTTGTTAACGACGCAGTAAACTCCACTATGTAAAGAAGTACCAATATTCACTTTACAGACGACGTCCCAACTGGTTCTACGTAAACGAAATCGCAACATGCGCAGCGTAAACGACTTACAACCCAATCCCACACAAGCGACGTACTAAACTGAGCTTTATCAACCGACGTACCGACCTGTGCTGATCAAACGACCATGCTAACTTGCAGAGCACAAGCTACGTATCCTTGTATTTGGTTCAAGCCATAATTTAAATCAACATTGCAAGGAAACGTTCCAGAAATTCCAGTAACATTTGCAAAGGCGGAAAAAATGATTACTCTATTCCTCAGCACTGAGGCTTGAGGTTTGTTTGCTTTGTTACTCCTGATGGAGTTGTGGTCGTTTAATTAGGGCGCTGAAGAAGAAAGCGAACACTAAGAACAGCAGCCGCTATTGTGCAGCTGAATGAAGCTCCACGGGCTTAGATTTGCGTGCAATTCCACGGAATTATTCGTCACGGACTGCAAGATTCAGGTTCAGAGGTTGCTTGAAACAGCAATTCTGAACTGCATTGTCTTTGCCGCGTCTGATTGTGAAGAAATGCATTGGAATCGCTTTAATTATTTCTGAACTACATTGTCTTCGCTTTATCTGATTGTGAAAAAATGCATTCGAATCTCTTTAATTATTTCTGAGCTGCATTGTTTTTGCCTCGTCTGACTGTGAAGAAATGCATTTGAATGTCTTCAATTATTTTTGATATTTATAGCGAGTGTGCTCGGTGGAAATAAATCCCTCGGCTTAATTTAAATTCACAAGTTGTTGGAATTTTATAAATACCAAACATTAACTGGGTCCATTAAATACCATTAATTTTAAAAGATTGTTAAAACTTTTTCAAACGACCCATCGGTGGGTCATTTCGCAGCAGGAATGACTTAAGCACGACCCACGCGAGGGGTCATATCACAGCAGGAATGACTTAAGCACGACCCACGCGGTGGGTCATATCACAGCAGGAATGACTTGAGCACGACCCACGCGGTGGGTCATATCGCAGCAGGAATGACTTAAGCACGACCCACGCGGTGGGTCATATCGCAGTAAATGTGTTGAGTATTGAATTTCCTGGGAACTTGTGAATTTACGGGACAAAATATTTATAATCTCGCGAGGTCCACAGGTGAGAAAAGTTTTCATTTTCAGGAGGCACGTTCATATCAAATTTTCTCAAATCGAAAATTGACATAGCAGATTTAGATATGAATTTTGTTCTGGAGCATCTTTTTTTGAACATCGTTTTTCGTCTTCGTAGATATGAATATATGAATTCATCGTTTCCACACATGACACGAATCATCATCGTAATATTCGCACAAAGTAACATATTCCATCATGCTTTTATTTGAATCGTGTTATTGTTTTCGTAAATACGATCATCAACAGGTACCTAAATTTTGAGTGTATTAAAATTTTTCTCATAAACTACGCGCAGTTTTTTCACGCTTTATGTATCATACTACATAATTAGCAATTGATAATTTTTCCCCCTTTAAATATTATTTTTATTATTATGGTATTCCCCCTTTACGCACGAAAACTTTCCCCCTCTCTTCACGTAGCACGTTGACGCAGCAGCACAAGCGTGTCAGCACGGAAAAGCGCGAGATGAGCTGATATGTAAAATAAATCACGGGCATTTTCCATCGGTGGAGCTGCCCGAGCTTCCAATCATAATTAAGGTACTGAATCCATCATTACTGACGGCTCCCTCGCAAAATATTCCCCTCGTTGATGATACCCAATTTGTCGCAATAAAGATTTCCTGACAAAAAATTTCGACTGCTCATTTGCCCGAGAAATTATTCGTGTTCCGAGGATTGTCCCCATCGACGATTAATGCAATTAGAAATAAGCGAAATGGGGACCGTTCGAAGAGGTCCGATGCTCAGCAGCGGTGTTCTTCGTTAACGAAATGATCCTCATTATGCATCATCGAGAGCATAAGCAAAAATGAGATTAGAGCTCAGCTGTGAGATGTATGAGCTTAAGTTTTTCGTCATTGAGATTTCGATTTCACGAAAATGAAAAGTATTGTAATTCGGGCTCGTTTTTTGAAACTAATGTGTTATTTTTGGGACAATAATGAGTTTTCCGATGAAACTTTGAGAACGACACGGGCAGAGAAATTAAATAAGTTCAACGAGCGTGTTTTCAAGTAACGCTTGAAGTAGTACCAGAATAAATACTTATTTCGTGAATGTGGTTAAAAATCTTTACCTCAAAAGTTGTTTGAAAGGAGTTACTTGCATTCGTGAAATTCTTCAAAATCTTATTCGAATATTTTCAACAATTCTCTCATCTATTGACCTTGTTAGTGACATCGTGGAAAGCGAATGTTTTGGATTAATTTGGAACGTCTATAATTTTATTTGACGAGACCATTAAGTTATTCAGGAAATTTTCATTTTCTTCAGCTTATAAAAATAGAACTCCTGAAACTCTGAATCTTTCTTCGAATCATAATCTTGATTATTTAAATCGTTTATGAAACAAAAGCGTTTGTCCAAAGCGTTTTCACTTTCCTGAAAAGAAACTTTTTAGCATAATGAGACGGGACTTCAAAGAAAGCAATAGTAGTACTTTGAATTTAATTCACTCGTAATAAGTTTGCTTGCCCGGTGAGCCAGCCACCCTAAAAAAGTGACGGGGGTCATGAGCAGTTAACCGTTCTCTGCGTTTTTGCGGTTGTTAACGTTTGGTTCGGTTGTAAGTGGCAGAATTTGGGAATCGACTTGACAACTCGAGTACATTTTTATCCTTCCTAAGAAATTTGAAAAACACAATTGGACGATAACATTTCACTCAGTAGGAGAGCAGTCATTTTCCGTCCTTCCTAAGTGTACATTTTCATCCTTCCTAAGAAATTTGAAAAATCAATTGGACGATAACATTTCACCTCGTCAGCTTTTTTAAGAAGGTCGCGAAACTGATAAAACATTATTCATTTATACCGGTACATGAATGAACAATTTTCCTACTGGTGTACATAAGACCCCATACACAGGAAACGTGTTAATTTATTTTAACTGTTATTCTCATAAGAATTACTCAAAAAATTGACGGCTCGACAAGAGGTTGCAAAATAGTAGGTATTTTTAAGTTGAGTGTTAACTAATCTTCAAGTACAATCGCGATTCGTAACGTGGAGATTAGACATGCCTGTATCTCATAACGCTATGACCTCTGGAGAAAACATGATCTCACACATAACACATGCATGTTTCAGGCTGAGTTTAGATTTAAAACAAAAGTGAACCACAATGAAATGGGTAAGAAAAATTCATGAAAAATTCTGAGTTCAAAGAAGCTTGTTGTGTTAGTGGTTTCCAAATGAGTAAGAAAGATAGATGAACAAATCTGAGTTAAAAGAAGCTTGTTGTGCTAATAATCTTCGTGTGCAAATTTTATAGAATAAAGGGTCAAATTTGATAATTTTGCCTAGAAGAGTTAATCTGGCAACACTGTCCTGAGCAATGAATTTCAAGTCCGATAAAAATCTCGCTTATTATCAATGAAGCTTGCTCCTTTTGCAAATTTCGTGCATCTTTTGTCCAACCTTAATTAGGTTCGCCGTAACGGATGCGCCCAACTGAGAAATGCTAGTGACACGGCTTCTTTTTTAATTATTAATTGGATAAAACAGAGCAGCGCTGAAGGATTTTAACAAAGGACAATTGGGGACCGGAAATTATGGGACGCAGATTTGCCTCCTTGTCAATGTAACTGCATAGATTAGCTGAGGAAAAATGAACCGAGAAAGTATATGTATCAGGTGAAAATGTGTTACTACATTTAAAATACGTAATTTGTTGTTTGCTTGCTTGGTTTCTCAGTTTTACCAGAAACGAAGGAAATTCGCGTCATTAACTAAGGATAAAAGTAGCTTGTTTGACCAAATAGCGTTGTAATTGTTAATAATGGTTACAAAATGTGGGTTTTGATTTGGATTTATTTATACTTCATTATACGTTTCCCATTACATCTGAAAAATCGAAGAAGTAAATATTGGAGATGAAGCTTGCGTTACAGGTACGCTGATCACACACTTTCAATTTTAATTTTATTAGAGTCTAATTTAAGTTATCATTTAACACTTCTGACTCCATGAAAGTCATCTTATGAACGCGGCTTAAGGACATGCAGCTTGAGCCGTTATTTATGAAAAGACTGATATAATAGTTTTACAAACGATTTAACAATGCAACGAAGCCATTACAAAACCGTTCAATTCATCTGGAAAACCAATATAGAGTTTTGTGAAATATTGTGCTAGCGTATGCATTCTGTCAAAACAGGTGGTTTTCTAGTACCTGATCGAAAATCAATAAATTAGATTGTTAAAGTACAAACGACACTTGTAAGCCCTCAAATTTCTCCAGTATTATTATTTTTATGAAAGGCTCAAAATTACATTAACACTTTAACTGCGACGGGAAAAACTAAAGTTTAATATTCAACTCAAATTTTAAGTCAATTTCAGTAAGCAATGTTGAAAAGAGCAAACATTAGCTGGATTGTGCTTTCACCTAGTTTTAATTAAGTAATTATGAAATTTGGGTTTGTGACTAATGTCCGGTCAGCAGCAATGTGAAAACCCCTCAGTGGCCACCGGGGGCTCACGTCGCAGTCAGAGTGTTATTATAAAAATAGACAACAGCGATCATAGTAGAGCGCTGTAATGGATCTGACACAACAGACAAAGTTAACACGACTACGTTTGTGCGGTGGCTACGGTTGCTTGTGCTGTTGCTCACAATTCTGCTGCTCACAGCAGCAGAATTGAAAAAAATGCCTTTCCAGCTTGAATACATTTCTATCTTTTCTATGAAGTATGAAAAATATAAATGCGTGGTAATATTTTACCTAGTACGCTAAAATCCATTTTAAAAATGTAATGAAATAACAGAAATGCTGGTCATTTAAACCTGTACATAAATGAGTAATTTCCCTAATGATAGATATAAGAACTACTTCGTAGATTAAATTTTAGTTCAAGCCTCCCTAATCGCTAAAAAGCGTCCCGAAGAGAGGGAAGAGGAAAGTACCATCCAGGATGGAGATAAGGGAACGCGGAATCTATGCAAAAGGGTTATAGAAACAGTAAGTTCAGGAAGAAGTTTATGAAACAAGCTAAAAATTGAATAAAGTAGTAGGTGCTGAAAAACAGGACAGAAGTGAACAGATAAAAGGGGATTCTTAGCATAACAAAAAACACTTTATTTCACCAAGAGAAGGCCTACCTAACTTTCAGCTCAGACCCTCTCACATTTTTCCCATGGGAGAGCTAATTCCTACAGATACAATAGTTTTATCCTCCTGAGGGGAGTACCACTACATAGTCAACGTATTAATTTGGGAAACGATTAAAACCCTTGAAAGGAAACGGTTGAAACTGTCAGATCTCTCAATTAAAATCCTTTATATTTAAAACTTTTCAACTGATCTTGATAGAGATTCTGTCTAAGTCATTAGTCATGACACAATATTCTTATTTCTGTGCCAGCGTCGGACGGATTGTTGCTCTGATTCAAATGACTTCATAAAAAACCTATCAGATTGCCACGAAAAATCGGTCTCGTTCGAAGAATACCTTTCATTCTGCAATGTTTCTCAGAATGATCAACGATTTTAAATTGATGCACTTCGGTAAAAAGTGAAATAATTTTGGGTGAACCAATATAGCATTCCAACGCCGTGTTGGATGCGAGACAGCTTTTCAAGATTGTAAAATAAACGAGCACATTTTCCTCAAGTTTACCTTGCCTCGAGGTTCAAGGCCTCTGTCCAAGAATTAACTGATTTTATGCGTGATTAGAAACAGTATAGCACAGAAATAGCGTTACCGATTTTATAATGGTTTGGTTGATGAGAGTAATCTATGATTGATAGAGTTGATGAAATTAGGATTGAAGAAGCTCATGACTGGTGAAACTAACAATTATAGGCTTGAGTTCTTCTGGTTGGCACCACAGAAAATTAAACATTCAAGTCCGCTCTCACTCAGGTGAGTTAGGCACGCTGTGCCACAGCGAACATGGCAAGAAATCGAGTACAGTCTTGATGTGCTTCGTACAACTAATGGTTCCCATGTAGAAATCTATTAAATGAGGCAAATAAAACTTAACTTAAATAATCGCTAAGTACAAAAGAACAAATCTGGATGAAATTTTCTATCAGTTGTATTTGTACTAAATTTTTGGAATGGTAAAGAGACCTTATGTACACACTGTACATGCAAATTTTCACTGTAATATTTTCTTATCGAAAAACAGCTTCCTTAGTTACGCTGATTTATGTTACACACCAAAACAACAAAAACTTTTCCAAAATTTAAAGAAGGAATCAAGGTCAATATTGATTTTAGGCCTTTCACGGAAATTAAATATTCCGTTCCAAAGAATCACTAAAAGAACACATTTAAAAACGTTTTACATGAATGACATTCTGCTCGCTGATGCGTTATTTTCGAGTTATTCAACTTTGAAGTTATATGAATGTCGTATATAAAAGTGAAGGAACGGACACGTAAATATGCTGTAATACGGTATTAACGTAACGATGGGTGAGGTTATGGTAGGTTAGTTAAATAAACTAAGCTAAAATAACATAAATCAACCTAAAATAGCTTACCTTAACTTACCCAAACCGACGTTGTTATTTTCGCGCCCTGAAGTGGGCGTGTCCCGCTAGAAAAGTGGGCGTCACCCAACAATGCGGCGACTAAGCAACCAACCATGCAATGCTGTTCCTATCTGAACGTAATTATTGTTATATCTCAAGAATAACGCATCAGCGAGCAGAATGTCAAGCGTGTGAAACGTTTTTAAATGTGTTCCTTTAGTGATTCTTTGGAATGGAATTATTAATTTCCGTGAAAGGCCTAAAATCAATATTGACCGGAATCAATATTGACATCGAAACTGCGCGCGTGTAAGCAAAATCCAGACACAATAAAATACAGACCGCAACAATAGACCCGATGAAACATGAAAACATTCTCACCTCATTGACGGAGCAGAGTTTCAGGTTGTCTTCGTTTCGCCATTCCAACGCCAGTGACCTCACATGATCTTCTGGTAGAAAACGACTGCATCACTACACTGTAAGATGCTGCACAGTATTGCAAAACACTGAGTTCCATTGAGCTCTGTTTGATACTGTACTACGGTGATCCTGCACAACGTAAAACACGATACTTCATGAAATTGCAATAATTTCTCGCTACTGCACGCCATTACTACACTTTTTTGATTCTAGACGAATCATCATCACAATGATGATTCTCATTACACAATTCTCACAACTGCAGAGCCATTGCTCAATTTCACAATTGATACACTTTTGTACTGAAAGATGAAGCCCAATAGTTCATTATTAAATTAAATTAAAAGATAGTTCAAGCCTCCCTAACCACATCAAAACAGCTCCAAAGAAAGCGAGGAGGTAGGCACCATTTTATATAGAATTAAGGAAATGGGAAATCTATGCACAAGGCGTGTCCATGAAAATTCAAGCTGAAAATTAAGTACACTACACAGCTTATCTCAATTCTTGCTCGGCATGGGCGAAAAAAAAACTTGTCTACTTAATTTGTCTTTTTAGGAGCAGCAAGTTAACGCTTCCAGGACATAGTTTCAAAAACAACCACTAACAAATTTAGACTACGATTCACACGTTTTCCCAGCCGTCGATGAGTTCATCATTCTATTAAAAGCATTCCCAAAAAATTATCTGAAAAAAAAGTTTCCTGCAAAAAAGTGACCAGGGATGGGTTAAGTAATACTGACGCAAGATGAAGCTTTTCTGTTCTCAGTTTGAACCAATATAGAGAGTTTTCAAATGTTAACGCTGAATTTCAGTGCTAAGTAAACTTACACCTATCGTAAACAAAAATAGATTCAATTTCTGAAGTTTGTTAGAGGTGAGAGGGATAGGCTATAGAAAATATTAAACACTGACCTCAGAAACCTTATGAGGAATTCAACAGTCTTGGTAAAGTTTTATGCTCAAGTTATGGTAATTTTCTTAGATATGAAAGACACGATTCTTTCAAATTCCTCCCTCTAGAGATTTCCGCTAGAAATTTCCGCTAGAGAACGTAATCGTTTATACAAACTTGATGTCTGACATCAATAGATTAGGCTTTCTTTGGGTAAATGTGAAGGAGAGGACAATAATCGATTTTCCACTTTTCGCTGCATAAACCTAGTTAATTAGATCAAAATAAACAAGTTTTCTTCTATGCACTTTCGGGGGCAAATGAGTATTTAACGAGTTATAGCGGAAAATTAGTTACCGCAACGCTAGTGTTGTAAGCGGGAAGTAATTCATCGAGCGCGTCGGATGGCAACACTACAATGCACTCTCCCTTCCGACGCGCTCGAATGACCGAGCGCATTCCCGCCATCTAAGACGAAAGTTAACAAACTGCTATAACTCGTTATTTTCGGGTGATAATTTTTATTGTGTTATTAACTAAAAGATCATAGAAGTTGGTTCAGGCTCCGCAAGCTCCGCGGGATCGGCAAATAATAAATTACGAAGTACCCAAACGTACTCTTAACAGCTCAATCACGCAACAACTAAACCTACCGCTCTAACTCGTAAAATACTCATTTGCCACAAAAAGTGTATTGAAGAAAAGTAGTTTATTTCGATGTTATTACCGTGATTCAAGCAAAAAAAAATTCGAAATCGATTAGTAGCCGTTTATTCGAGCGCATTCGTCATCAAAGACGAAATTAATTTATCGCTATAACTCGTTAAATGCTCGTTTGCCCTCGAAAGTGCATAGAAGAAAAGTTGTTTATTTAGATTTAGTTAACTATGTTTAGGCAGCAAAAATTGGAAAATCGATTATTGTCATCTCCTTCACAAATACCTTTCTTCGTATGAACCACCATTATTCGAATAAACTTAAATTATTGCACATGCTTGAATGAATATCTTATCCAAAATGTTTGCAAATGAACATTTGCACTTTGTTCACAACAAGGCGTCCACAACCAGAAAAAATTAACATTCATTGTGCACATCTTCCATCTAGCATCAGGCCTTAGCATCTAAACCTACAACCAGGAAGAATTAACCTTCACTATACACATCTTTCTTCAAAAAAAAAAACGTTTAAACATCTAAACCTACAACCAGGAAGAATTAACCTTCACTGTACACCTCTTTCTTCAACAGGTTCAAAAGTCTAAACCCTCAACTAAGAAGAATTAACCTTCACTGCATTCATTTTTCTTCAAGTAACAGGATTTAAGCCTCTAAACCTACAACCAGGAAGAATTCACTTACACTGTACACATCTTTCTTCCAGCAACGGATGTTCGCATCTAAATAACGTTTCGTGCGATCGGCTTTTTAGCTTAGTTTTTGGCCAACGTTTGCAGTGCTCTGGACTGTGTTGACGCTTCGGGACAATCTAAATGTTCCGTGAAGTTGGCGTTGATGTACCGGAGGTTGCCAAACTTTCCGACTTTAGAAATCTTTCCTCCACCTACCGGCTGTTCAGTCAAGGATCTCTCTTGACAGCTTAGTCACCGATGCGTTAAAACTGATCTACTTTTACGTGTTCCATGAAAGTCGAAACAAAGTTGAAGCTTCTCTCTCACTGTGTTTTCGTTTTTTTTCCTATAGATGTGCTTAAATTTTCGTCCATTGTTTTACCCATCGAGCAAAACTGGGAGAAGCTTCGTATTTCTGCAAACGAGGTGCTACCAGGTTACTTGAAAAATTTGAAACAAACAATTTTCTCAACTGAAATTTTCTTTCAACTCTTTTGTAGTATATTTACCGGGTTAATAAAACATTTGTTTCCTTGTTGCTCCTTTGCAGCGTACGATTGTTCAAAACGTTCACCTATAGCGTCGCTGGGGACTAGACTTCACCGCAAAATTTTATGCCAGTGTTTGATTTTTCAAGCAGGAGTATTCATTACTGCAATTCCAATAAAGATTTCAACTTTCTTTTCAGTTTTAAAATTTGTGCGTTCTCATTTACATTTTAAATAAGAGACGGGGTTTCAATAGTTTTCTGATATAAAAAAGTTTAGAGCTAGAACTGCTATTTAATATTTGACATTTATTCGTCTCTTAATGATTTGAAATCAAAGTTTGGGCCCACGTTGCACGTCAAAGAGAAGCAATAGATACCCTACTACTTACCCTAGATTCTCCGACACATTTCGTTTCAGGAGCAACTTACCAGCTTTAACATGGCTTTTTAATTTATGTAATTTGGTCGTACGTCTCAATTTAAACTCAAGTGAACTAGAAGAAATTTTCTCGAACTTCGTTGCTTTTATTGCTTATCATTTTCGAGTCGCTCTGAAGAAACTTTCCGGGAAGTCGAAGCGCTCCTCCGACAAGTTTTTAATCAAAGGAAAGAAACGCTGCCGAGCGAGAATAGAGAACTTGGGAAGCGGCGTCTAGGACTAATGAATTCGTTGATGCGAGTCATGATCAACTACCATCAAAATATTCAAGGCAAAGTTGGCTCGGCAAATATAAATCAAAACGAAAATGTAGAGTAACCTGTAGAATATTTGTTAGCAAGTGTGGTATCGTGGTCTAGATGGTCAAGAGTTCAAATGTATTCCGTATAATGTATTTAACATAAAACTTTAAAATATTTAAACAGTGCTTTTGCATTTACGATATTCTTGGAAAAAAACCCAACGCATTACAGAACTATATGATCTAATAGAATAAATAAGCTGAATATGTGGGAGCAAAAACATGAAAACGATGAGTTTTAGTACATGCATATTTAAGTTTTTGTAGAGAAAATTAGACATTGAAAATATTTTCGCTTGCTAACACAAATTAAATAAACTATATGGAAGAATTTTCATTGATTTATTACAGAAACTTTTGAAAAACAAATTTAGAACAAGATAGAGAACATAGAACAAATTTAAAACAAGATACATAATGTAGAACAAGATTTGTAGCCTAAAAATTGTCTTAATTTTGGCTCATTGCATTTGACAATCACATTATATTTTAAATTCTCAAAGTTAAATCGCCTTCTGTAATCTATCAAGATACACTTGTACTGTGAGAAAACCCCCTATACTTCGTATGGCATAAGAGGAGCATATTCAAGACAATTCAACTCACATGACGAGAACTGCTGCAACTTTTCATTGGTGCTCTTTGTTGAACTTTTGCGCTGTTGTAATGTTATATCCTTTTTTCTCAGACAAAATCACCGACAACTTTTCATAATATTTCTTGTCGTAATAGTCCTTAAAAGTGACTCTCACTACATTGATTTTGGAAATAACGTATGAAATAGAGAGCCCTCTAATTTTCAGTTGTTCTATTGTATTTGAGAGTAGCAGACTTTTTGGATCTGATAAAACTGAGGTTTACTTTTGACTCCACGTCTTCTAAAAGATTTTACTTTCACTTACCTGTATGCTGCTACTTTCGTCACTGTCACAAGACGTAATTACTGAAGCTACTTCATCGTGATATTTGTTGTAATAATTGGCAACGTTCAGCCATGTACCCCACCAGGTCAGTACTGGAGGTGGTGGAAGTGGAATTTGTGGGCACATGTCTTTAAAACGTTCAACTCTGTGAGGGGCTTTAACGAAGATGCTTCTTCCTGTTGCTATCAGTCTATTGACTTCTGGGTAGTTGCTTGGAATAAAGTCTGCTACTCTGTGTGAAGCATGTGCCAAACACGTCACGTGCATTAAATCAAAGTCTAAAATTTCATATGCACATTATCAAATGCAAATGCTTTTTATCATTTGCCCACATTTTTTAACATGTATTTTATCAGGTGCATAGTCGTTTGATAATAAGCATATGCATTTGATTATATGCATATACAAATTCTCAAATGCATATTGCTTTCAAATGCATATGCATTATATTCAATGTCACAACCCTACCTACTAGAGATGGTACGCTTATATCCATATTTTCATGTTCATAATTATGGACGCCAGAGCATCAAGAACTTTATCACGAAGTCCTGCCTGTTTCCATGTTATTTTAATTTCTATGGATACCAGTGTATTAAGAGTTATCTCAAAGTTTCTCAGGAAGATCGCAGGGTATTTCAACGAGGCACACTGAAGAACGTTGATCAAAACACCGAAGAAAACAACCTTACAGAAGCCAGTTTCATTTCACGAAGCGTCGGTTTTCCCCGCAGGGAAAATAACAATTTTAAAGAGATAGGGAAAACGTGCGAAATTGAAAAATATAAAGTCCCCGAAGATTCCTGCACGAAACTTAATTTATCCTCCAGTGCGCAACGCTAATTCTCCAAGAGACTGAGGAGAAAAGATACACTTTGAGCAACCACAGATGTCTATATCGGCGACCTTCCAGATGCAGCTCACGAATCCTACATCGCCATCGAGGAACGCCGAGACACAGGATGGACTATTTACCGATACCTTTCGGTGTGCCACCCTAGGTAGCGCATTGTCAGTGCAAATTAGAATACAGTTCTTTGAACACGTTTCCCGGGTATTGGGCCATATGTGTACCAGTCGGTAAATTGTTCATTCACGTACCGGCTTAAAAGAATATTTCACGTTTCGCAGCCTCTGAGAAATAACCGTTTTCATACCAAGTGAAATGTTGCGTGCTAATGTATTTGTCATATTACTAAGGAAGGGTAAAAATAAATTCGGACATTAATGTCAATTTGTCTATTCTGCCACATACAACCTAACCAAACGAAATGTTTACGACAACGGAAACGCGATGAACGTGTTATGGCCGGTATAAATGAATGGCATTTCATCAGTTTCATGACCTCCTTGAGAAATAACTTATCGTACCAGATGAAATGTCACGTAATGGAACTCTCGCTACACACCTGCCCAATCAGTTTTACTAGAAACTTAAATTTAATGCTCGTTATAAAGTTTTGTACAAAAAAGAAAATGTTTAGGCCCAGTTTACCGAATTATAAGTACTTCGTCGCGTTGCTTGCAGCGGGAACGAAAACATCAAGCTGTTCACAAACTTCTATTTTTAAATCTAAAGCCCCCGTTTAAAGCTCAAGGGATATATTAGTAAGTCAAACTACAATCACTTGACTATGGTCGTACGAAATTTGTGAATTGAAACTCGTGAACGTCGCCTGCAACGTGCCAAGTTAAAAGAACGCATTGTGTTGAGCCTTAGACTCGATGAAAATTAAATGTTTCAACTGAATTTGAAAGAAAGAGCAAGAAAGTCGCCACAAAATTAGTCTATCCACCTACGAGCGACCAACTGAGGATGATACTTTATTACTTCTACTAATTCCCTTATTTGTCTCCGCAGTCACTGCAGTGCCAATTATAACCAACACTTCGAAAAAGGAAAATTCGAGGGAAACAATTTCAGCAATAAAACGCTATGACAAGAGGTTTACCACCAGTTCCGTACCAAAAGTTGAATGAAAAAAGTGTCAATGTTCTCCAACTCGAATTTTTTTAAATTAATATTGAATATCATCGATGTAGAGTCCTTCAGGAAACGCCAGGCATAAAGTTAAACTCAACACGTTGGCAACATAATGCTATACATATGTGTACCACCAATTATGTTGCTCATTTACATATTGGAATAACTGAGCAGCATTCCAATTATTCGAGCACCTTTTCAGAATCGACTTCAGCATACAAGGCAAAATGTTACGCGTAGTTGTATCTTTCATCCTTCTTAGAAAGGATAAAAATGTATTTAAGCCATCAGGTCTTGTTTTTCAATTCCCTAATTAACGCTCCCAGGGGGACAATGTGAGGGCCCGAGCTAGAGGTTAGGTAGGCTTTCTTTTTGTTAAAATAACATAGGTTTTTGTTTCGTTACGGACCAACTTTTTTCGGTTCACTGCTGTCCTGTTTTTCCAACACCTACTACTTTCTTCTTCAACTTTGATCTTGTTTCATGAACTTCCTTCTCATCTTGCCGTTTCTTTGCCCTTTCTGCATAGATTCCACGTTCCCTTTAACTCCATACTAAATGGTGCCTTCTTCCTTCCTCTTGGATCTCATTTGTTGAGGATAGGGAGGCTTAAACTAACTAATAATCTAATCTTTTCAATTCCCTACTTATAACATAACAAGCCGAGACAACTGCACAAACTTAGCCCACGGGCTAACGAAGCTTGCGAACAGGATTTCTGGAAAAGTCCACTGAAGTCCTCACCACTGCACTCCTCAATTCCAAGTTCTCAAATTCTCCTACCCAGGGCACACAGATCCAACTTCCGCCCTAAGCGTAGTATCTAAACACTCCAAACCTTGTTTCGGGCAGCGCTTTGATTGGGAGTGTAGAACTCATCTCAGATGTCAATATGTAGTACTTATACACAAGATTAGATTCCGAGTTAGTATCAGCCTCCCTAACTACAACAAAGGAGTTCCCTAGAAAACAAGGAGGAAGACACCATTTAGTACGGGATTAAGAAAACGAGGAGGTTATTTGTAATACTGTACAGGTGGTGTCTACTTACACCCTGCACTCATAAGTGGCAGGCTTGGGGGAAATTTAAATGACAAGATGAAAGAAGCAAAAGATACCGACAGGTACCGGAAAAATGACAGCATCGAGCCATAAAAGAGGCTTCGTATAAAAAAGTTTAAAAAACTATCTAACCTTTTGTCGGGACCTCGTTTTTTTTCTCAATGGTAGTGCTAATTCCCACAAGTATTGTAGCCTCGTGTGTAGATATACTGTTGATTCATTTTTACTTGCAAATAAAAACATGCCGATTCACGTTTAAAAAAAATAAACCTTAGATATATGTATGATACACACCCAGTATATAAATTTAAAACGTACATTTACACATCATACTACGTTTCTCTTAGCTTGAAGGTAAGTCCCTGCGATAATTTACCGGCGAGTTAAGTTTCCAAACGAAATAAAAACGTGACCAGTCTGTTGCGCACATCTGCAGTTGATCAACTACAGGCAACTATCTAATTGAATGTGCAGAATTAAATTTGCGTTTCAGTTCAGGTACGCCAGCACTATACGGAAAGTGGCTCGCTTTTTTAAAATGTTTCTGAATTCGAATAGGATCGATTTCGAAGAAGAAAATTCGATCATTTATATTTCACGGCAACAAAAGTTTTCTGAAATTTTCACGATGTTTATTTCATTAGTTGTAATGTCAATGGATATTACCGAGTTAATTATTGAAGTAATTAGAAAGTCGTTATACTTTCTATACTGCCAAATTAAAAATCGCAGGCGCGGCGAGTATCGGTTTAAAGCAACTAAAATTATAATTTACTGTATTCGTACGTGATTAAATCCTGTTAATGACTTAAAATTGGACATGAAATGAGGCTTGAAATGTTGTTTCTGCTTTGTATAGGAAAGCATTATGTTCGTAACATTTCCAGCTTATTAAGCTGAGAACTAACGGCGGGTTTGCATAGGGTTCAAATGGGACAAGAGGAATAAAACCAAAGAAAATGTATTTTTTGGGAGCTAAAAACCTGTGAAAAAATTGTGCTAAAATACGTATCTTAGTTCTACGACGAATTCAAAATGATTTATTTTTAAAAAACTTTCATGCTAAAATTTGAAAAAAATACATATAATGATGCATTTCATAGGCCAGTCGGAGGAACGAAATGGCATAAAAATTTCGTTGTTCAAGGATTGCTTCGAACGATGTACGTTGTAATGCCACCAACGACGGTGTGTGGGGCAGAGAAGATGGCAGGTTTCGCAGCATAGCCAGTTTTCAAATTACGAAGCCAATATGGAGCGTAGGCTTCGTAAGCGTTCGTCGTCGATTTCTTCGAACTGTCGTAAACGGGATACAGAGAAGTCGGTGTATTTTCTACAGTTTGGGTGTCATTCAAATCAATCTCGTGAGACGTGGAAGTAGAGCTTTCGTCAACTGACGTAGTATCGTTGACCTGATCTGGATAGTTTGTTACAGAATCACTATCTGAATACATTTCAGTTGGCGCACTAGAAGTGGAGGATGTTGAGAAGTTTGTATCAGGATCATCTGATAAAACTGACGAGAATAATGAAGTGGTCGATGCGCTGGGAGACTCGGTAAGGGTCGATACCGTAGATGTGTCAGTCATCGAGACCTCTACAGAACTTGAAATCAAAGTAGATATTTGGGTTATATCTTCGGTTGACTCCGACGCTACTGAAGTTGCGTCCAGATCTGAAGAAAGGGTGCGATTTTCTGAGCTACTGGAAAAAAGCACTGGAATCGCTACTACTGAGGTAGATGTCAGTGAAGGCGAAGTGTAAGTGAGACTGAGACTCGGAGTGTGTTCGAGCTCACGAACCGACTCGGAAGAAACTGAAGTCGGGGACAAACCAGTCGTTTCTTCTACGTGCGAAGACGTTCTTGTCGTCGGTAACGAATTTTGAGAAGTTTCTGTTATAACTGGGGAAGGCGTGTTTGGCAAACCCTGGGAAGATGTTAGCTCTGTGTTTTGTGAGGATGTAGTGACCGAAATGTTTGACGTCGGTAACGGATCTCGTGATAGCGTCTCAGTCAAAACTTGGGAAGACGTACTGGGTATAATCTGGGAAGATGTTGGTGCGGTATCTTGCGAGGATCCAATGACTGAAAGATCTCGTCGAGGGTTGAGTGGCTCACCAACCCTTCTCACGAGGACTGGTACGCTCTTTTCAGTGTAGGTTGGCACGGTGGGCGTCGGTGCAGTGATAGAGTTGACCTTTTCGAGAGGGCGAACGAAGCATCTGAATCCAATGCCGGTGTCCCTTTCATCAGTGGTTAGGCCGATGAAAATATAATTCGTGACTGAAGTGACGTTCTGCATCGGAAGATTTTGATCATATCTGCAAATAAAATGAAATTAATTTCGATGATTCGAGTTCATAGGTGTTGCAATACAATAAATATCTGAATAGGACTCTAACGCTCAAGAATATCTCACTTCAACATAGATGTTATAAATTCCAATGAAATGAGAAACATAAGGAAAGTTGTTTTTCATAAAGGAGACCCCAACACACGTTTTCATGAAAATTCATGCCTTGAACTTTGATGTTAGTGCCTTTAGGTGAAAGTATTATAGAATGTTACATAGAGTGCAAGAAGAAAAGTACGATGCGCGAAAACAAACAAAAAATTTCATGTCTTTATTCCCATACTTTCGTTATGAGTGGTTATCATTTTTGCTGGTAATTTTCCATGACACCAAAAATGAAATGCCTTTTGATAAAGTTCAACTTTTATCGAATAAAATAAATAGTGAACAATTCTTCACTCTCTTCCTTGAGAATATTTTTTGTGGCCATTATTCTGACAAGGACTAATTTCGTCGAATCAGCTTATAAAGAAATTTCGATAGACTTTTTTGAAGGTACATATATACTCGTTATCAAAGAAAATTTCTACCAAGTTGGTCAAAATACAACCGATGATTTGGTCTTACTTCAGCACAGGACGCAGGTTGAGATCTTTGTAGTAGACGTTGTCGCCTCTGGCCAGCCCGAACGTAGGACACAACACGCGGATTTTTCTCCCCTCTTCGGCCTGTTATGAGAAACGATAAAGCACGTTTTATTCCAATCAAGCCTGATACATGCCATCTTGTTCAATGCTTTTTCAAATGCCTAACTCTCAATATCGTTTACCCTCGGCCACCGTCAATCCGACAACTGGGTAGAATGGGGGAATTGTGGCCGATTTCTGCTTTTTTCCCAACGGGGAGAATCTCTGGGCGATACTACCGGGATTCGAACTGCCGACACCTTCCCGTGAAGGGCACTCTTAACCACTTGGCCACGGACATGGGACAGTGCTTGATTGAGCTAGTCAAGGTGATGTTCAAATCAAATAGGCAACAAACATTACTTTGACATAATGATGTCAAATAGGCAACTAACATTACTTCCATTGTTTGAACACAAAATGGAAATTCATTCATATGATGGAAGACTTTATCAACATTTCGTTGAGCTCATGGTTCAAGTTCAAGAAAGATTTCATAGCGACACTGACGAGGATAGCCACATCGGTGCTAACTTCTGGAAGAGCTGAGGAATCCTATCCAAGCCGCTGAGAACACAATTTTCAAAATACGCTGCAAATTTTTCTCTCTTGGCTTACGAGATATTTGTTCAGCTTCTCATTATGGAAATAGATTACCGTGTGATTTTTTGTTGCAATTTGAACTACAGAGCATTTATTCTATCAATTTCTGGCGATGAAATTATTTTTGAGGTGTTCATTTTTAATTGCTTTCCCTGCTTCATGACAAGAAAAAGATTATAACCAAGGTCCGCTTCATTATGTTTCAGAATGAAAGGAAACGCGATTTCTCCATCGTGCATTTGGAACCAACTAAAATAGGATTAGTAATCGCATGATTAGGAATTTCTTCGTACAGGATTGGGTCGTGTATAGAATTTCCATGGTGATTGCATGGGTTGAGTATTTGCAAACTTCTCACGAACTTGAACAATCCTTCCATCCTATTGATCAGTTATCTAAAAAAACTTGCATTTTAATTAAAAATGTATTTTCAAAAGCCCATCGAGTCACCTGAAATATTCTACACACCTACACTAGAATAGGGGAGTTAGTGTAGAAAGGGAGTTCTTAGTGTGCCGTTTTAAATTGAATAGTTATTTTAGCGCGTGCGAAAAAATAAAGGTGTAAGTACCAAGAAACCTATCATTACTGAACTGCTGGGGTGGATTTGGTCGGCGGGATACGAGTATTCCAAAAATTCTCCACGAATAACAAATTGAGGTTTTTAGACAAAAGTTTCATGCATGGCATATTTATTTTAAACTGACAGAATTTGAAGTTTTTACCTGTGAATATGCCAAATACCAATTCGTCCTTACCTGTAAAACTGCCAAATACCAATTCGTCCTTACCTGTAAAACTGCCAAATACCAATTCGTCCTTACCTGTAAAACTGCCAAATACCAATTCGTCCTTACCTGTAAAACTGCCAAATACCAATTTGTTCTCACCTGTAAAAATGCCAAATAAAAATTTTTTCTACACGTAAAAGTATCAATTTGGTAAGCTCGAACTCACTAAAAATTTCCAGCCACATTTCACGTCGTTTGGGTAGGTGTCTGGATAATTGGCGGTGTAGATCCTCACGAAGGTCCCCGCGTACACTTGGATGGTTGGGTACGTCCGGTTCTCACAAGTGTAGTCGCCCAATAAGGTCAAAGTTGCTCGCTTGGACCTGTGGTGTACCGAGTGCGTGGAGCTGTGATCTTCTGCCATCTGGCCAAATTTTTCAGTGACATTTTCAAAGTGGCCGTCAGGAGATTGCGATGCGTGTGCGAAATGATAGTTTCCGTCGTTCTCCAAGACGTGATTTGCAATTAGAGGTGAATTTTGAGGACCGGGTGTGTCGGATACCAAATATTTTCCCTCAACAGAAGTTTGGCCACTGAAAGTGGAAGTGTTTACATTCGA
Source organism: Platorchestia sp. MABIK (assembly GCA_014220935.1). NCBI lineage: Eukaryota > Metazoa > Arthropoda > Malacostraca > Amphipoda > Talitridae > Platorchestia > Platorchestia sp. MABIK. The sequence continues at coordinate 59,892 of JACJUY010002451.1, read as the reverse complement.
GTTGATACTAAATGATTTTTCGGTGAGTTTATCGGAATGAGTCATGTTGCCATCGGTTGGAAAGAAGAAACCTTTGTAAATAAGAGGGTCAGGGTGATGAAAATATGATTTATTTCGCGTGCCTTCCGTCGGAGATGTGGACGTTCTATTTTCAGCGTTAGAAAGCATTCTTGGAATCGCAGCTCCGAAGCATGGCTGAAGAACAAAATAAACTCGAGTTAAATTATTCAACTAATAAAAAAGCTACTTTTCGTTAAATTATTGTGATACGCTACAAAATACTGGACTTTAGAAATATAATATTAGATGGAATACTATAGTAACTCTAGTTAGAATATTCTGATGAACTGTCACGTTAGAAACTGTGCCTTGAATCTTGTAAGACGCAATTCACCTTCGTGTAAGATGAAGCACACTAGTTCTATACGCCATGAATTTCTTCAAGATAAGCAAAATTACGCTGACAGTCTTTCAATTTCATAGGACTTGCAAAATTGGAAATTCAAATACGACACAAATACGCACTCTGTATTTCTTGAAAAGCTATCTCTATCGAGTTATAAGTCTTCAAAAAAACATCCTCACATTGGTCATGCATCACTCCAAAATTGATGATTTAAGTGATATTTCACTTATTGTTTTTGAAGTTATATGTAATTTGATTATGCCATGCACAAGGTGTATAGAAACAGTAAGTTGAGTGAGATAAAAGTTGAAGAGAAAAGAACGGGTGCTGAAAAAGAGGACCGCAGTGAACCGAAAAAATGTGGTCCATTACAAAACTAAACTCCATTGTATTTCAATAAAAAATCCATCCAACATTTAGCTCGGGACCTCATATTTTCCCCCATGGAGTACTAATTCCAATAGATACAATAGTTGTATCACCTCGAAGAGAATTAACAACAAATTTTTCACTCTTTTCCGTCCCGAAAAAATTTCAATTTAACCCTCGTTATTTCGAAATTCTTCATATTTCGAAAACAAGATTCTTTCATTCATTTTAAAGCAAATACGAAAGTAAATCAAGTGCGCTGTTCCAAGTATTTCCAATATTCAAGTTTGTCATTTCTAAATACAGCGAAGATTTTGAAATCGCCTTCCCTATCGACGGGAATTGTTCCGGTGTTCTTGGTTCTAACTGCCTCCACTACGAGGCAAAAACTGCAATTCGAAACGACCCTGGCGCCTTTAAATGTGCTCTCAGCAACGTTCGACTCACATTTACCAGCAGAAGAACGCTGATGAAAGGCAGCACCTTCTCCATCGTGCGTAGTATTCCGCAGCCTGGATTTGGAAGCCTGACCTCGTAGTGCTGGGTGGCTGGAAGGTGTCAGGTGACGGGCTGCAGCAGGTGGTGCTGAGGGAGGCGAGTTGCCTGACTCTTCTTGTCAGCAGACCGTGTTGGAGCTCACGATTTTGTTCTGCAACCAATTGGGTTCATGAAGCGAGCTAAATACTCGTGATAAGTCATTAGGTTTGTATTTTACGTTTATACAAGACGCTTCATTTTGGGGTATAAGTATGGTTAAATCGCGATGTCTGAAATGAAAATTATATTACACAGAGGATCGATGTGAAGATTTTTTTTGTTGATGAAACGAAGGTGTTGTGTATTCGGTGATCAAACCCCGAACGGAAGTGATGAAAGAACGAGGGATGGAAACTTTGATGGTAGGCAAGGCACGCAACGTCGACCATAAATTTTCTACTGATACCGTAGATTTTGAAATTCCTCAATTCAAAAGAAATCCTAGTTTAAATCTCCCCTGGCCATAAATGTGTTCTCAAGAGAGAAAGAATGAAGGCACCATTTAGAATGGAGTTGAGCAAACGCGGAATCTGTGAGCAGGGTGTGTGTGTAGTCAAGAGTCAAGACCCCATGCGTATAAAAATGATGAGTTAAGGAAAGGCGTTTATGAAAAGCGATGAACGAAGAAGAAATTAATTAGTGCTTAAAAACAAGACAGCAGTCAACTGAAAAAAAGGTCCGTAACAAGCCAAAAGAACTCATTTCCCCATAAAGTAGGCCTACCCAACCTACAGCTCGGGACCTCACATCCCCCGAGAGTACGAATTCCCACAGATACAATAGCTCTAATGATAATTATGATAGGAAAAATAATAATAAAACGAGTAATAATCATCTCGAGGGCTTGTACGACAACATGTAAATAAATATCGCATCACGAAGGAAAATTAAAAATATTTGCGTTCGTTTAAATTGCAGAAATGACGCGTCTATAATATTTTGGAAGAAAGAATAGCAATGGTACAAATAGCTTTCCTAACTCCAAATTGAAACTCACAGGAGGTTCTTCCAGCGAGTATAAATGAATCTGTTGAGGGGGGATTAAATAAATTAGATTATATTATTAGTTAGTTTAAGCCTCCCTATCCGCTACAAAGGCGATCCAAAGAGAGGAAGGAGGAAGGCACCATTTAGTATGGAGTTTAGGGAACGTGGAATCTACGCAGAAAGGGCATAGAAACA